>LR752973.1:3080-46367 GCA_902729485.2 Mus minutoides | reverse complement strand
CTCACATAACATGTACTCACTGATATGTGGATATTAGCCCAGAAACCTAGACTACCCAAGATACAATTTACTAAACACATGATACTCAAGAAGAAGGAAGATCAAAATGTGGACACCTCACCCCTTCCTAGAATTAAGAACAAAGCACACATTGAAAGAGTTAAAGGGAGCATTTGTGCAGCTCAATCCAAAGGATGGAGCCAACGACTGCGGCTGCCAGGGATCCATCCCACAATCAGTCACCAAACATAGACACTATATCATATGCCAGCAAGATGGTGCTGAAAGGGCCCGGATATAGCGGTCTCGGGGGAAAATATACCAATCCCTGGCAAACATGGAGGTGGAAGCTCATGGTCAGCTTTTAGATGGAACACAGGATTCCCAAGGAAGAAGTAACTAGAGAAAGTACCCAAGGAGCTAAAGGGGTCTTCAGCCCTATAGGTGGAAGAATAACCATGAACTAACTAGTACCCCCTGGGCTCATGTCTCTAGCTGCATATATAGAAGAGGATGGCCTAGTTGGCCATCAGTGGAAAGAGAGGCCCCTTGGTTATGCAGACTTTATATGCCCCAATACAGGGGAACGCAGGGGCCAGGGGGTGGGAGCGGGTGGGTAGGGTAGCAGGGCCGGGAGGGGGGAGGATATAGGGAACTTTCTGGATAACACTTGAAATGTGAATGAAGAAAATATCTAATAAAAGTTGAAAAAAAAAAAAAAGAAGGTGATAAAGCAAATATGCTATGAGCAAAGGGGTTATGAAAAATGTCCCATGATAAGAAGAAAATAGAGTATTTAAAACACCAGTCACCAAGGAAGCAGGTCTCTAGTTGTCTTTGCTCCATTGATCTTCCCAGAATGCCATGTCAATTCAAGCATGTAGTATAGCTTCATGAATCTTCTTTCTCTTCCTCACTATCAATTTAGGCCTCTCAATGTTGAAACCAACTGACCCTGTGGTCGGAAATCCCACTGTAAAAAGTGACTAGACTTTTGTGTAGGTTTCTATTATTGTGTAATCAATTTATAGAATAAACACAGACAAATGTCTTATCATGCTCTCCAAAATATGAAATAACAAATTGACCCGATATTATCCCATAAAGATCCCGATCCTAGGAAGGAAGTCATCGGTGATCTTCTATAAGTAGAGAAACAAAAAGTGTTATTGTTTTCAAAAAGGGTCGAAGGAATTGATGTTAGTCTTTCAAGAGAAAATTTTCCATCTTATGTTTGAAGACAAGGAGACAGTTATCATAGACTAGAGGTGGTGAAACTATGTGTGGTTGATTCATTGGCTTATTTTAGTAGGTTTCTCTCAAAATGCTCACACTCACCATATCCATAAAACTTCCCTTGCTGTGTAAAGTCCCAAACACCCTTTCCAGAGAGTGTCAACTGTTATTAGTGTTTTTAATAAGTACTGAATGTCCTAAAGCTACACAATGACCTCAGGAAACTCCCAATGATGACATTCAAGTTTAGGCTCACTTAACTGTGTTAACTATAGGGACCGTAGACTATAAAAAGCAATAACTCAATGATTTATATGAAGTTTCAAATATTCTTTCTGAAGAAAACCTTTAAATGGTTAACTGTTGTAGAGGCCTGAGTAAGTTCATTAAAAGCATGTATGATTTAAGATATCTATTTTAGGGTAGTTAAACTATACTAATTGCTTCTAATTACCTGATTATAATATGAAGATTGGAATATTAATGCATATAATTTAACATAAACTGATTTGTAAATAAATAATATGTGATAGAACAGACATGATTGACACTTTTTCCTTAGGGTTCTTTTTACTCCCTGGAGTTTATTAATAACAGTTTGACTTGGCACAGGATGAAGGAACCAGGAGAAGCCAGCAGGGAAGAACCAACTACTGAATATAAAGTGGAGGGGAAGATTTCATAATGCCAGTATTATGAGAGGTGAGAGAAGGACAAGGAGAGAAATGAAGGTTAAGTCCATAAGCAAGGGTTTCTTTTTCTGTGCATTGTTGTGGTGATGTATGCTTATACAAAACATCATACAAAGATTCAGTGAGGTCATATCATGCACTTAGGGGTACCTCTAAGGTTATCAGCAGCAAGACATGTTCATGGGGAGTAAGTACAGAAATAAGTCCCCTGCTGGCTTTTGTAGAGAGGTACTAGTTGTCATCTTATTGGCAAATTGCAGGGTCCTCACAAGTACCTGTGACAGTATGGGATGGGTAAGTCAATTCATCCAGCCTTCTCTCCAATGTTAAGTCTATTAAAGCTAGTGCTGCTGATACAACAGAACAAGAGGAGAATTACTAGATACCTAATAAGGAAATAACAACAAAGACTTAGGGACATACTTGAAAAGAATAAGACTTAAGGAGATAACTTAGATATTGAACATTAAATTCTCAGTTAACAAGCAGAAGATTACATATCAATTGAGAATTGATCAGTAGTATATATGTCATATATATTATATTTATATCTATGAATATAGTTAATGAAACATAATTTTAAATATTATATAAGGTATATGACAAATAACAGCTAAGCAATTCTGACCTAAATCCATTGTTGTCATATGAAACAGATTTTGAGTAAATAAATGTAACCATGTGTAAAGTTGACATGAATAATAAAATGAACATCCTAATATATCCTTAACTTGGGGAACCTTCGAAATTGAAAAATGGTGGAAAGTACATTATATATACATATACATATGCATATGCATATACATATACACATACACACATATGTATGTTGTATGTATGTATACACACATATACACACACACACACACACACATATATATATATATATATATATATATATATATATACATATATATATATATATATATATACTTGGAAGTACATTTTATATATACATACATGATATATATCATAAATATGATGTGAATATAAAAATAAATAAGTTTCATAAACTAATAGTTATAGGTAAAATAAAATCAATATTTAATAAACAAAACAACTCAGCATTCAACAAATTATTAAGCAAAGATGTTAGAGAAAAGGTTTGTAAATATAATTTTTAAACATAAAAAAATCAGGTATCAGCCGGGCAGTGGTGGCACACACCTTTAATCCCAACACTTGGGAGGCAGAAGCAGGTGGATATCTGAGTTTGAGGCCAGCCTGGTCTACAGTGTGCATTCCAGGACCGTCAGGCCTACACAGAGAAACCCTGTCTTAAACAAAACAAAATAATAATAATAATAATAATAATAATAATAATAATAATAAATCAGGTGTCATTATTCAAGAAAAGATTAAAAAAATAAGGAAGAAATATGAATAGTTAAAAGGATAGAGTGAGGGTTTCTACATCTACTAAAACAAAATAGCTATATAAATGACTTTGTAATCTACATATAACAGGTATTTTTAAAACGTAATTATTATGATTGACACCGGATTCAATACAAACTTCACTGAACACATGTGAAACTAAATCATCAGAAGGTGAGTTTTAATCTCCAATGAATCCTTCATTTTCTTCCCATCCCACCCACTCCAGACACATAAGTTTATAATCAAATTCTATAAATCCTTAGAAGCACGGGTAATGTCTAAATGATGCAATCTGTTCCAAAACACTTTAAAAAATGACTGTTTTCAAGCTCATTTTTCAGGCCGCTATAAATGTAATAGCTAATCCAGGCAAGGATATTTTGAGAAACAAAAATCACAGACAAAACCTAAGAATGAAAATTAAAAAAAAAAAAAAACAGGATAGTAGTGTTTTAGTATTATCAATAAAAATTTAAATGAACAAACCATCATAAACACAATTGCTTAACTTAAAATGGCCAAGAAATGATCTTGAGGAAATATTAAGTAGTGTATGCACATGATATTTTTCATGCTAAGCAAATATATTAGAAGAATAATATGACTGTTTTGCTAAAATTACAAATATATATGTTGTAAAAATATAATAAAACAATGTAGCTAGACAATAAGGACTGAATGATAGGCCCTTTATCTAATAAAATAAATATTAAAAATATCTTTCTGAAATAGAGGCCTGTTGTGGCACAGCAGGCAAAAGCACCAGCAACCAAGCCTTAACAATTAACTCTTGTCCTAGAACACACATGATGGAAGGAAAGCACTGTCACTCACACGTGATTTCACATATACCTTGTTAGGCATGCTCCTCTTCCCCACCACACCCAGAAATGCAAACACACACTCACCTAGACATACACAAAAAAGACACACCATTTAAAATATTTCTGAAACATTATCTAATGGAATTGTTAGTAATACTCTGATGAAATTTTGGAATAGATCACAGATAAAATTGATTATAGATTTGTAAAATTGATATGCACATTATTATATTTGGATCCTTCATCCACAGAATAGTAAGTTTTAAAAATATGAGGAGAATAAAATTTTTTATTGAAAAATCATGGAATTCTCCAACAGACTGCAAGAAATCGCCATATAGCATGGCTACAACAGAATTATTAGAACTAATATGCCAAAAAGTATTTAGAAAGAAAACACTGCCAAATTCTACTGCATTTCGTGTAGTACAGAATATGAGAATACAAAATAGGCTTCATTTAAAGTAAAAGCAATTAAAATAATTTGTCAAAGTATTTAAAAGTAACACACAAAGCTTAAAACTGAAATCCTTGAACTACACTGGAAGTTGAGCAAGGATGACAGACATTTTTAGTTTAATTTAGTTGCACATAAAAATCTGTCCAAAAAGGCAAGAGAGGTCCCTGGTTGGTCATTTCTTGCACATTTCTGAGGCTCATGTTTCAATCCAGAGCTGCCATACTGTAAGGCTCAATCTCATGGACAAAAATGTAAGAACTCAGATTCGTCCTTCAAATACTGCTATCTTAGGGAACTTTGTGTATCATAAATCATATAAACCTTCAGAAGAATTGTGCCATAAAGTGTTTGTACAAATGCTAACATAAATGTATGGGGTTATTTTTATGATGGTTAGAACCACAAATTGTCATATTCTATGACAAGTGCTAGACACAATATATGTCCATTTGGAAAAAAAAAATAGGTCTTGACAGTATACCCCAAAATTATTTACCAGGCCTAATGACACAAATGTAAAATAATCTATGTATATAGAACTTTATGAGAAAAATCAAAACTAGACATTTTTCAAGGTGCTAGAAAAAGGAAAGTGAAAGGAAAAATTAGTAGTTTTATGCTATATGAAACAATCTGACTATAGTTTTAAAATTTGATTAAAAGCACACCAATAAAGACTACTGCACAGAACATTTGTATAAATGGATTACTATTACAGAAAGTATAGAAAAATTGCAAGAGCTCAAATTCTGTGAAGAGGCAGTCAAAAGGCTGAAATTAAATAGATATCAAAGATTATGGAAGATAATATTTACAAATTAAATACATATATTAAAACAACTCAACAGCATTCAGTTGGCTAAATATGCCTGAACAATTCCAATAATGAGCACATAGGTGCCATCACACAATGCCCAGCAAAGTATTTTTGCCAGGGAAGTATACTGGAGATTTTTGTACTATCTAGAGAAGGGAAGAGACTTTCACTGGACAACAGAAGTAACGAGTTAAGGACTTTTAGAAGATATGCAATTCATAGTTTTAATTTAAATGAATTGAATGATTTGGAATAATACAGATAATAATTATAAAGCATAACAAAAAGTATAAAATCATTAGCCTGTATTATCTTTTTATCTGTTATCTACTTTTTTACTGTAAGTGCAACTATATCTAGATATAGACCCCAATACAGTTTGAAATATATACACCATTTCAAGGTTGTAACATGGAATAATGAATGGCATTAAGCATGGTAGAAAGAAAAGAATTTACTTTAGACAATATATGAATTTAAAGAAAAAAAATGAGAAACATAAACTTATTATTCTTTATAGTGACATGACTATGTATATCTTGTTAGGACAACAAAGTATTATTATGTTCACCAATGCATAAGTGTAATTCTGCACAATCCTCCATCAAGTATAGATGGTTAATGAATATTAGATGTAATCATGACACTATTCAGAGTAAAACAACAGACAGTTGCATCAAATAGATGGATACATTACTGACCCAAATGTGGACAGTTGGTGTGTTGACTTGGAGTTCAGTTCTTCAACTAGAAATTAAATTGGGCACCAGTTGCTTCTAAGTATATCTGTAGGTCTCTTGAGCAAAGCAATCTTTGATGTACCATGATCAAAGGTATAAGAAATTTCTCATAATTTTCTAGAAATGCAAAATCTTCCCAGACCTACAGAATCTCTCTTATTAATATGGAAAAGGAAAACATAACACAAACACCTGCATTCTCTAAAAAAATAATATTTTATAAGAAATATTTTCCTTATTAACTGCTAATGTTCTTTGCAACATTTTTCAGATGCCATTCTCCTTGACCAGGGAAACTTCCTGCCCCAAATCATCAACTCTCAACATTTTAAAATCAGAGTTCTGAAGATGAACAGGATTGTGTAGCTATTTTATACTGTGCTTTTAAAATTTTGTGAATCATCTTTTCAACAGTATCTTTCTATAATTCTCTATAGTAAATGTATTTTATATACATAACACAAAGTTTAGATATGTATGAACTAAAGAGTCTCAAAAGCCTTGCCTGGGAAAATATATGTGATTAAAGGATTTTCTGTTTTTTACCTTGAATTTTTGAAAAACTTAGAAATTAAAATTGATTATCATAAAGCTATACTCCCTAGTAAACCTTCTTATTTTAAGATTTTCAAATATAAAGAAAAAATGGGATGATATATATATATATATATATATATATATATATATATATATATATATATATATATATATATTTATAACAGTTATTTGAAAGAAAAAAGTTATTTTACAATTAGAAATTTATAAAATATGTAGCTCAAAGATATATGAATTTTGGAGTTTGACTGTAGGTTATTATTTTAAAATATATTCTATAATGTGTTAATTTGGTGAGTTTGGCCTTAGAAATACATTTTATGAACCATTGTTTTACATTCTAAAAGTGATTCAATGAGAAAAACATGGAAGATAGTTTTTTGTTAAATTCTCCTCTTATATCTTTGTGAGGCATTGTATTGTCCTTCATAAATGACAAGGAAACAGATAAGACCTTGCCTCCCTTACAGAGGCAGCAAGGAGATCAGCCTTGCCTTTGTAAAGGAAAGAAAAGCTTTCAGGGAAACAAGTATGTGTTCATTAAGATTCCCTTCCCCTTTCACAATGGTTGTTGATTTTCTTCTTACCAACTTTAAAGAATTATTTCTACATTCGGATTAGTCTTTAATGAGAACTGTCTTTCAAAAATATTTTTCTTTCTTTTTATGGCTTGTCTTTTCTTTCTCTTCACAATGTCTTTGACAAAGCACTGTGTTTTAATTTTAATGATGCTCAGCTATCAAATCTTTTTTTCATGGTTTTTGTTATTGGTACTCCAGCTAAAAGTCATTGACAAATCGGAAAGCAGCTAAAGATTTGCCTATTTCATCTTCAGCAAATTTTATAGATCTACAACTTGGATGTGGGTACTTGATTGGCATTGAGTAAATTTATACGCAGTTTTGAAAACTCTATCTGGATTATTTCCCATCCCCTTCTTTTATTTTCCTTCCCTTCTTCTTCTTTCTTTCCCTTTCTTCTTTGTTTCCTTCCTTTCTTTTTTGTTTCCTTCCTTTCTTCCTTCCCTCCTTCCTTCTTTCCTGTGTTTTAAGATTATCCTCTGCTGCCTGAGTGGAATGATTATAGTGCTGCTATTGTACTGTTCCCCTCCTTTCTTCATCTATTTCTTTCTCTGTCTTATTATTTCTTTCTGATATCTATTTTCCCAGGATCACTAACAAAAATTTTTATCTACCATAATATTGTATTTGCTATATATTCAAATATTAGTTTAGACAATATATATGTTTTTTGGTTTTAGGCAGTCTGTGTGCTATAACCTGTTCAGTTGTCTGTCATTTGTTGTTTGCTTGTTTGTTTCCAAATGCCATGTTGTCTTGATTAATGAATGCTTTTATAGGTTAAGTAATAACATCAGGTATCAGTACCAAGAACCGAACTTGTTGTCTATTAATATTTGCTGGCTCTGCTTGAATTTTTTTCAGATAGGTAGTCAATTCAATGTACCTATTTTTTTTTACCTTTGTGGCATGAATTTAGATACAATGCCAATGTGAGGAGAAGTTAGGTGATATGCATATAGAGAATAAGAGAACATCATTTTGAACTTCCTAACTATGCAACTGTGAATGTAATACTTATTTGTAAAGTGTTTTCAGCAGCTCGCAGCTTAATCTGTGATAATGTTTGACTCTAAATGGAAGTCCATGTTTATAGTTTCAACTAAAAGTAAATATCTTTCCAGGTATGTGATCACAAAATTAATAGCAATTAAAATACTTCATCTCTGAAAGATTAATTGTATATTCAAAAGAATGCAAAAACTTAAACACATGACATGTATATAAGGTTATAGATGCTTATTTTGCCACTATACAACGAATATATTTATTATAATTATTTATATAAAATCATGTATTGAAATATAATGTATAATGTTATGAAATTGTATATGTGAATAATGTTATGATTATATAACAAAAATAAATGACTTAGGATACTAAACTAAACACTCAGCACTAGATATGGGGTACTTCTGTATGAGTTGTTAGATAGTGCTCTTGTAGACATTCAAACAATACACAGCAATCTTGCTTTCCTTTGGTTGCAAAGAAAATGATATGGTCCTATTAATGAAATTATCCTCCAACTAAAGTTGTATGGAAGAAAAGGAGAAAACAGGGAGAAGTGATCTAGAAAAATCTACCTGTCAGCTAGATTTCATACTGCAAGAAGGTGCTAGGATGGATACTGGGGAGAAAATATATCTAGTCTTAATCAACTGCGAGCCCCATAAACTTTAGTAACTAACAGGCAGAAAATGTTATGGTGTTATGAGACTCTGGATATCACTTCTGTTCTAGAGGGGGGGGGGTAGGGGGCATGCATGGAAAGATTCATTCATTAACAAATGTTGGAGGAAATCATAGGCCCTAGCACAAAACTTTCAAATGTTGTTTAACTAGATTGATGTAAATTTCTGTTTATACCCATAAGAAAATATCACTCTGAATGTTAACAAGAGAAACTTCTCCTCACAGTAAACTGCACTGAATGCAGTAAATCACTATTACTTGAGGCTGCTAATAAGTGAAGCTTGAGGACTCAAATCTAAGCAAAGCATTTAACGAGTCTCACAACGTCTCAGGAGGTATTGCTGGAGAGGGGGTAGAAAGAACATGAGATCTAAAACTAAGGGCTGCTGTCCAATTCAGTCTTCTGAGCATGAGATAACCGCTGTAATCTTGAATGCATACTCTGATTAACTGTATTTAGCACACAAAATACTAACACTGTTAACAATCACTTATACATAGGGGAGGAGCTAATGGGGGCCCGACTATTCTCTGATGACCTACAACCTACCAAAATACTCTAAGGTGAGAGTAGTCATTGTCTACAGTTCTGTAGCAGCTGGTCACCCTACCAAGATCCCCTAGATGGTTCTAAAACCATGACCACACAGAAAGACATCTTAAATTCAGTGGGCCAGAAGCCAAAACACAAAGTTGTGAATGTGGGAACAAAATTCACATGCAGGATTCATAAGGAAGAAAGTCAGCCTGGAGAGGAGGTGGAAATACTTAAAATGACTTCCACACAACTATGAAAGATGTCAAAGAACAAATTAAATTATTGTTTAAAACAAACTAAAGAATGAAAATAAAGGCATAAATTAAAAAAAATATTGAAAAATTTTCCTGGATGCTGAAAAACCACATTTTCAAGTTCTGTATCTGATCAAAGATACAGATATGAGGGCTCCTCACCAAGATAAAGCATGCGAAAGGGACTCTGCATACTTTTCTTCAGAAATTTCCAACTACAACCATAACATTCCTTTCAGTTGTTTAAATAACAAGAATCCCAAGGCTTCAGTCACACCACATGCCTATGAAGAAGAATTGGCTGTCTCTGACATATTTAAGCATAATTTCCCATGCAGCCTCACAACTGGGTTCTGAGGTAGTTCTATATTTTTTGGAAAAAAAATCGACATAAAATTTGTGAATCAATGTTTATAATTGCTTTATTTCAAATTGTCCCAAATCTAGAGTGACCAGAATCTCTTTAATAGATAAATATGTTGAAAATAACTGAAAAGCTAGCACAATATTCTGAGATAATGAGCTACCTCTCAAGAAATTCAAAATGATGAAATTTGCCTTTGATGAGTCCAACAAGCAAATGTACAAAGAAACGTGCATTCCAAAGTACAATATTCAAGGAATAATAAAACCTTAGAAATACTATAATCACTTTATGTGTAGGATATCGTATATCAAGCAAAGCACAGAGCATCTTTCAGGTTAATAAAAGTATTCAATATACTACTATGACGATCAATGCTTGTCAATATAAATTAATCAAAAGCAGAAACTTATGAAACAAATGATAGAATTTATTGTATGCAAATCTGTACAAGGTAGAATCATTTAAGAGGTTAAAGGTGCATGTGAGAAAGGACAGTTGGTGAAAAAGTTATTAAAAATACACAAAGGAGCCGGGCATGTTGGCGCACGACTTTAGTCCCAACACTCGGGAGGCAGAGGCAGGAGGATTTCTGAGTTCAAGGCCAGCCTGGTCTACAAAGTGAGTTCTAGGACAGCCAGGGCTATACAGAGAAACACTGTCTCGAAAAAAACAAAAGAAAATAAACAAAAGAAAAAAAACAAAAAAGAAAAAAAGTACACAAAGGGGTCCTGACTAACTCAATTTTGCTTCCAAATGGAATGTGAAGATCAGGGCATCAAAGATAATTTCCTTGAGATTATTGATATGTTTGCATTTGTATCAAAAGCAGGGATTTTAATACTTGTAGTAAGTATAATACATACATTTTTAAGTTATTAAAATTAATGGATAAATGTTAAATTATAGTATGATGTCTTTGCCAGATTACACATTTGTAATGTTTTTTGATGAATTGAGCTTAACAAAATTTATCATACATATATCATGACACTCATGAAAAATCATACCTCTAGATTCAATGATAATGTATCTGAGGACAAGAGTATGGTGTAATGCAACATTTACTGTTCAGCCACAATGTTGTTCAACCTCAATGCCTTGAATATACTGTGTCTCACTAGCATAATTTCATATACATTGTAATGTTGGGTTATATATTAAAAGAATATTGTAATTTTAATATTCAGGTGTATGTCATATAATTATGGGGTTTTTAAATGCTCTATTATACCATAAAATGAAAGGATGCAATCAAGTATAGGTTCAAATCATTGTGGGTGCAGTAATTAATAATTAATCTGAAAACTATAAGACTATTAAATTATTTACTATATCTAATTGCTTGTGAATTATATTACAATATATCTCAAATAGTGATAGTCTGTTTATCAGATTGGTGCTTTTAATATAATAATTTTCTTTACATAGAGTTTGAGTCAGGCTATCAAATGTGTCTTAGCCATTATCAGAAATCTTTTCACTGCCACATTTAGATGCTTGAGTTATTTACATGAGTCCTTACTAATTTCGCCTGTTCGAGTCCACAGTGCAGACTCTGTAAGCGTCCCCATATCCCTGAAATACAAAATAACTTTAAGTCATTTAGTGTTGCTTATCTTTTGCTTCATATTATTTTAAATCTCTAGTACATCACTACCAACAGGGTTCTCTGTGTTTGTAAAGATACTGAGGACTTTTTAAAAGGCTCAGATTTTAGGGTAAGATTTTTTTATCTTTTTATAAAGTGTGCTTTGTGTTTTGTCAAATGTTTGATTTTTGATGAATATAAAGAAGTCCGTTTCCAGATAAAAACGAAAAAGAGATGAGCTTTCATTTTTTTTCTCATAGTGACCTAAGAAAGCAAGATCTAAAGACAAGACCTGCAAAATGAAGTGGAAGCCTTATAAACTATATCTCCTGTTTATAAAGAAAACAAACAAATGAAAGTTTAAAAAGCTTTTAATTTCAGGAAGAATGCTTTCTTCTACTGATATCTAAGCTTTCAATTTTCCTTTTCCTATATTAAGCACATTAATCCACTTATACAAACACTTGAATGGCTATGCTTTGCTCTAATTTTCTCTTTAAAACTCTAGGTCAAATTTCAAAACATGAAATACTTTGGGAGAAGGAGTCTATGTATCAGATTTGTAAGTAATCTGAACTGATGACTCAAACAATATACTTTCACACTTTTTCTTTCACTCATTAACTATTCCTGGACTAGAGAGTGAGGAGTCTATTTATTCACTTGTCCCCTTTATTAATATAATGCTGGAACTGTTAAGGAAATTAGCCCAATATATCCGTAGGTGATCTCAAACACTTTCTTAATCAAAAGAAAAATGTAATCATTCAATGTTTTAAAAATCAGAATTTGCTTTGTATTATTTTTCTACCTTTCAATCAAATGATGAAACAAAACTATAAGTAACAATTGTTCAGTTTTTCATATATGACAATCACTGGAATTTTTTTTTGTAATTACAAATCAAAAAATTTAGTTAATATCAAAACTCAAGCCTCAATATTGAGTTTTAGAACATAATGCTACTTGAAGCAATTAAAATCGAAAGTCTACAGTTGGTAACCTTGCAGAAGAGACAGTTCCTGTTAATAGAAATCCTCCTTTAAGTTTGGTGTGGCTTTTAGCAAAAAAACAAGTTAATATATTAAAAACATATTTGTGGAAGCTAAGTCATCAAAGACATTAAAGTATCAAATATCAAGTTTCTTAAAATATAAAAAGCAACATATTATAAATCAAAAATCTAATTATAGAAAGAAAATTAGAAAATGTACAGAAGGTATAATAGTGATTTATTTGGTAATTTTACTTTGATTCCCATAAAAGTTTCTTTTGTAGTTTAGATTAAGCCTCACAAGATTAATGACTCACTTAGGCAAGCACTTGAAACTTCTTTTAAACTGATGCCGTCTTTTAAGCTGGAGATCTGGTTTTAGACTTTACCCATAAATCGCCTTCAAGAAATGATAGCTGTATAAACATTTAATAAAGTCAGGATGAAGGAATTGTCTCTCTTCTCTGTGTTTTTTTTTTTTCACTCAGTTTGCAAATTACCTTGATAGCCTACTCCTTTAGGCTTAATTTCAGTTTCTTTCAGGCTGTTATACCATTATTTACAAATTCTCTCTCTCATATAAATCCTAAATTAGCATAGGTAGTTTGACTAATTATATCAAGGTTTTTTTTTTTTTTTTGTCAATCAATGATGTCAGAGTAAGAGATTCTTTTGGTATAAGAATTATTCTGGAGATAAAATCTATCTTTGAATTTGACCGGAAAGATTTCTGTGGAATTGGAAAATATACAAAATATGACAGACATTTATTTTCACAATTAGGTTTAGTAATAGTGTCATGCTTTGAATGATTCAAGGGCAAACATTATTGGCTTGATAAAGTGATGTGGTTATGTAAATGAAATCTTTCCCATGTTATTTAATTGGAGAACCCATCAAGGAGAGTTTCAGATTAATGACTGCTAAGGTATGGAATTTGTTCGAAAGGAGAAACAAAGATTTCAAGTTATGTTATGACAAGGACTTCACAGTGATTCGACTGCAATAAAATGCATGTGTTGCACACTTAACATGGGTAAGGTTGTGCAATTTGAGCCTTCTCTCAGGAAATCCAACAAGAGGCACAACTTCATTAAGAAAAAACACATGAAGTGTGAGAACAGTGCTTATTAATTGTGACAATTTGTAGCTAGTTGAAGTATGCTATAGAAGCCAGTGTGGAAGGCACCTCACCCGACAGGAACTGGGTGTAGAGATGACAATAACAGGAATGTGTTTCTGAGAATTGAGAGAAATCAGCAAGAAGTTGGTGAATGATGTAATAGAAAGGGATGGCCCCCAAAGAGAGACTGTTTCCTTCTGAATCAGAAGCTAGGAGGAGCACATAGGCATACACACATGGAATGTTCAACTCTATCTCTACATGTTTTCTTGAAATGAAATAAGAACTGAAGCCAACAGTGATCAGGAAAAAATATTTTCTTTTTGTTTCCCCACTGTTATTTTTAATTCACATTATATCCCAATCACAGCACCTCATATTGTCCTCCCAGGCCTGCACTTACAAATTCCTCTTCCTAAAACTCTCTTATTTTCTCTTCAGAGAAGGTAAAGGCCCCATTTAGTGCCACCCCACCTTGAAACATCTAATCTCATCATGACTAAGTACTACTTCCTTTCCCACTGAGACCAAAACAGGCAGTACAGGTAGGGTAAGGGGATTCAATGACAGGCAACAGTCAGAGACAGACCCACATGAAGACCAATGTATACATCTGTTACAAATGTTTGGAGGTCCTAGGTCCAGTTCCTGCATGGTTAGTGATTCAGTCTCTGTGAGCCACATAGGCCAAGATTGGTGGATTCTATAGGTCTTCTGATAATGTCCTTGAACCCTCTTTCTTTCTCAATTCTATCCTCCACTCTTTCTTTTCCACAAGACTTTGCAAGCTCTGCTTGGCTACTGGTCTCTGCATCTATTTCCATCAGCTGCTGGATAAAATATCTTGGGAGACAGTTATTCTAGGTTCCTGTGTACAGGCATAATGAGGAATCATTAATGGTATCATGCCGCAGACCCTCTAGGCCCCTTGTCTGTGTGGGTCAAGTTTTCTGGAGCAAGTGGCCAAGGATTTTGGGGAGTGACAAACAGAAACTATGCAAGGGAGTGTGGATCTGAATGCAATTTTTCAAATTGAGCATCAGACTTTTTATACAGAAGAAAATAGGGAAGGTAGGTGACACACCAGCAAGATACAAAGAGGTTACTAGAGGTTACTGGATTCTTACACAAAACAGGAGTGCAAGCAGGGAAGGACTGGCAGGAAACAACTGGGATAAGATTCCATGATAACAACTGGGATCAAAAACAACTCCATCTAAGGTCCATCTTAGAAGCCATAGTTCCTATTGTAGACTATTGTATAGTCTACCTTCCCCCTAGGCCATTGTAAATACTTTTTTTCTGGATGTAACTCAGCTAGCTATAGTTCTAAGTATCTACTCTAGTTCCTTCTCAGGTCACAAACTTCCTTATTCCTAGATAGTGGTGAATTCCTGTGTAGGGTAGTGACTTAGCTATTCATGCCCAAGGTTGGATCAAGGACTGCCTAGAGTCTAACTTAGCTATATGTCAAAATATGAATCCTTAGGAGCACTTATAATGAAGTAGTATTAAGGGAAAGCACACAGATCTGTTTACCAACTAAAGCAAGGATATTGGAGCATTCCTTTTTTTTTTTTTTTTTGGTTTTTCAAGACAGGGTTTCTCTGTATAGTCCTGGCTGTCCTGGAACTCACTTTGTAGACCAGGCTGGCCTCGAACTCAGAAATCCGCCTGCCTCTGCCTCCCAAGTGCTGGGATTAAAGGCGTGCGCCACCACGCCCGGCTTGGAGCATTCTTTATACAGGATTCCACGATTCTGGGAGACTAAGTTTCTGTGAACTTTTCCCATCAGGATCGCGCCCAGACTTTCCAGTCTATCAGGTAGGTCACTACTGGAGTGGATGTAGCAGTATCAGAACCTCTCCAGTGGGATGTGTCTCAAATTGGGTCAGTCATTGGTTGGCCATTCCCCTGTCTCTGCTCCATCTTTATCCAAGTACATATTATTGGCAGGACAAATTTCATATGAAGTGGAGACGAATCCCTCTTTCAAGATCTGTAAAGAAGTGCATTAGAATTTTGTTTGGAATTGCATTGAATCTATAGTTAGCTTTTGGTAGTATGGGCATTTTAAACTATGTTAATCTTTTTTTTTTAAGTTTGCAGACAAATTTATTTTAGTTTCACTGTACACTGTTTCCTTTATTCTTTAATCATTTTTTACAGTTCAGTCTTTCTCCCCCTCCTGGTATGCTCCCTAAGGCTCCCCACCCCATACTTCCTTCCCCAGACCCCTGTCTCCAAGAAGATGCCCCCACCCTCCACCCCACACCACTACCACACCATATCTCTCCACTTTCTGGGGACCTCAAGTCTCTGGAGGGTTAGGTGCATCTTCTCTCACGGAGACCAGACCAGGCAGTCCTCTGCTGTATAAATGTCAGGGGCCTGGTATTAGTTTGTGTATGCTGCCTGGTTTGTGGCTCAGTGTCTGAGAGATCTCAAGGGTCCAGGTCAGTGGATACTGCTCGTCTTCCCATGAGGCTGCCCTCCCCTCAGCTTCCTCCAGCTCTTTCTTAACTCAACCATAGGGGGTTCCTCACTTCTGTCCATTGATTGGGTGTTAAGTATCTGCATCTGACTCTTTCAGCTGCTTTTTGGGCCTCTTGGAGGGAAGCCATGCTAGGCTCCTATCTGCAAGCACACCACACCATCAGTAAAAATGTCAGGCCCCAGTGTTTCCCCTTGAGCTGGATCCCAATTTGGGCCTGTCATTAGTGGTGGTGGGTGAGGAGGAAGGGGATGGAGGAACCTGGGTGGGAGAGGGAATATGAAAGGGAAGGAGGAAACATGTTCAGATATTGGGGCAGGGGTGGGGGGTGTGTGGATCTGGAAACAGGACTGAAGCCTGAGGGCCAACG
Source organism: Mus minutoides (assembly GCA_902729485.2). Lineage (NCBI taxonomy): Eukaryota > Metazoa > Chordata > Mammalia > Rodentia > Muridae > Mus > Mus minutoides. The sequence continues at coordinate 29,659 of LR752973.1, read as the reverse complement.
GAAAGAATGGAAACAGGCAACCTCAGGAGGTAGGAAGTTAGGTGACACCATAGAATGTATTGTAGACCTGGGAGGTAAGAGACTGTCAGGACTCAAAGGGAGGGACCTTGGATGAAGTGCTCTATAATGGGGAGGGGAAATTTGTAGAGACCAGCTCCAGTGGAGGGACGGGAAATCAAGTAGAGGGATGGGATTGCCATCTCACATCACAAGCTCTGACCCAGAATTGTTCCTGCCTGAAGAAACTGCAGGGACAAAAATCTAGAAAAGAATGAGAGAAAGGAGGTCTAATAACTATGTTAATCTTACCAGCCAAAACCATCATCTACTATCTTCCTCAATTTCTTTCTTCAGAGACTTGAAGTTGTTGTAATACATGTCTTTTACTTTCTTGGTTAGAGTTATCTCAAGATATTTAATATTATCCATGGTTATAGTGAAGGCTGTTGTTTCCAAAATTCCTTTCTCAGCTTGCCTATCCTTTGTATAAAGGATGACTACTGATTTTTTAAATTAATTTTGTATCCAGTCGCTTTGCTGAAGGTGTTCACTGGTAGAATTTTGTGTGTCACTTATGCACACCATTAAGTTATCTGCAAATAAGTGATACTTTGACTTATTTCCTTTTAATTTGTATTTCCTTGATTTCCTTTAGTTTTTTAATTGCACTAGCTAGATCTTCAAGTAGAATGTTGAATAGATATGGAGAGAGTAGATGCATTTTGCTTGGCTTTAGTTTAGTGGAATTGCTTTAAGTTTCTCTCCATTTAATATGAAGTTAGCTATTGACTTACTGTATATGGCTTTTAATATGTTTAGGTATGCATGCACCTTATATCCCTGATTTCTCCAAGACCGTTAGCATGATCTCTCCAAGACTGTTAGCATGAAGAGGTGCTGGATTTGTCACAGACTTTTTCATCATTTAATGAGATGATCATGTGATTTTTTTCCTTTTAGTTTGATTATATTGTGGATTATGTTGAAGGATTTTCACATACTGAACCATCCCTGCATCCCTGCATCCCTGCATCCCTGCATCCCTGTACCCCTGCACCCCTGCACCCCTGCACCCCTGCACCCCTGCATCCGTGCATCCCTGCATCCCTACATCCCTGCATCCCTGCATCCCTGAATCCCTGGGATGAAGCTTACTTGATCATATCTGGATGACCATTTTGATGAGTTCTGGATTCCATTTGTGAATATTTTATTGAGTATTTTTGCATAAGTGTTCATAAGAAAAGTTGTTCTGAAATTCTCTTTCATTGTTGAGTAATTGTGGGGTTTAGGTATCACAGTGACTGAAACCACAGAGTTTGGCAATGTTCTTTCTCTTTATATTTCGTGGACTAGTTTAAGGAGTATTAGTATTAGCTCTTCTCTGAAAGTCTGGTAGAATTCTGTACTAAAACAATCTAAGCTGGACTTTTTTGTTTGGGAGATTTTTAATGACTGCTTCTGTTTTCTTAGAGGTGATAGAACGGTTTAAATCAGTTACCTGATTTTAATTCAACTTTCATAAGTTGTATATATCTATAAAATCATGCATTTCATTTATTTTCCCAATTTTGTGTAGCACAAACTTTTGAAGTACTATCTAATAATTCTTTCAGTTTCCTCATTCTATCGTAATTTCTCCCTTTTCATTTCTGATTTTGTTAATTTGGGTGCTGTCTCCTGCCTTTTAGTTAGTTTGGCTAAACTTTTGTCTCTTTTGTTGATTTTCTCAAAGAAAAAGCTTTTGATTTTCTGGATTTTTCTTATTGTTCTCTTTGTTTCTAATTGATTTTCTGTATTTCTTTAAGGAATTTATTAATTTCCTCTTTAAAGGTCTTGATCATCCTTATAAGATTATATTCGAGGTCATTTTCTTCTCTTGTGGCTGTATTAGCACATCCAGGGCTTACTGTACTGTACTGTACTGTACTGTACTGTATTTGCTCTGAAGCTGCAATGTTGCCTTGGCTCTTGTTTGTGTTCTTAGGCTGGTCTTTAGCCATCTGGTTGTCCCTGGATGTTCCTGGTGTAGCAGGTATTGGGAAAGCACTCCTAACATGGATTTTTCCAGTGCAACAAGCATCCTTTGACTGGATGTTTTGGTATAGGAAGCCTGGATGTTGCTTGTCAGCTGCTCTGTTTGGTCCTTGTTTTGGTGAGGCTGGATTTTTCTTGGTTTTGGTGTGCTATGTTTATATAATCTGATCCTCCTGAATATTTATCCAAATGATACTATACCATACCACAAGGACACTTGTTCAACTATGTTCATAGCAGCTTTATTCACAATAAGCAGCAATGGGAAACAACCTAGATGTCTCTCAACTGAAGAACGGATAAAGAAAAAGTGTGATATTTACACAACAGGATACTACTTAGCTATTAAAAGCAAAGATATCATGCAATTTGCAGGCAAATGTATAGGACTTGAAACTATTTTCCTGAGTGAGGTAACACAGACCCAGAAGCCACCTTCTGTAGACAGGCAGTACTCCCACTGAAAGGAGGAGAACTAAGAGGAGAACTAACTATCTCTTTCTTTCTTTCTTTCTTTCTTTCTTTCTTTCTTTCTTTCTTTCTTTCTTTCTTTCTTTCCTTCCTTCCTTCCTTCCTTCCTTCCTTCCTTTCTCCCTCCCTCCCTCCCTCCCTCCCTTCCTCTCTCTCTCTCTCTCTCTCTCTCTCTCTCTTTCTTTCTTTCTTTCTTTCTTTCTTTCTTGTTTTTTTTCAAGGCAGGGTTTCTCTGTATAGCTCTGGCTGTCCTGGAAATCACTCTGTAGACCAGGCTGGCCTCAAACTCAGAAATCCACCTGCCTCTGCCTCCCGAGTGCTGGGATTAAAGGCGTGCACCTTAAAGCCTATAGCACCTGCTATTCCCAGTGCTCTCCCATCCAACTACTAACCAGGCCTGACTCTGCTTAGCTTCTGAGATCAGACGAGAGAACTTTAATCCACCCACAAATCCTTCAGTCCAAAGTTTGACCCTGCCTACAAGATGTACTGGGATAAAGGTGGAGCAGATATTGAGTGAATGTTCAGTTAATGACTGGCCCAAATTTAGACCTACCCCATAGGAGTGAGGTAACCCCTGCTATGCTGTATGACAGGAGCAGAGGATAAATGTCTTCAGAGAGGCAGTTGCAGAGACCCATAGCTGAACATTAGGCAGAGCTTGACAAGTCTTGTGAAAGTGTAGGGAAAAAGATTGACATTTTAGATTAAAATTTATTTTTTATAAATAGGTTTATTTATTCACTTTATATCCTGATAGGGGAAAGACCAGAGGGGGTCAAGAACACTCCAAGAAGACCTACAGAGTCAACTAATCTGGGCCGATGGGACTCATTGGGACTGAACTACCAACCAAAGAGCATGCAAGGGCTTGATCTAGGCCCCTACACATATGAAACAGATATGCAGCTTGGTTTTCATGTGGGTCCCCTCATAATTGGAGGGTGTTCTTGTTGGGGTACACCACCGCGGCCTACCCATGAACCGGGTTCCTGAAAGTTGAACTGGGGCTGAAAGAGACTAGATGAGGGAGAGAAAGCAGTCGCCAAGACAAATCACTCTGTTCAAAGCATCTTAGAGTTTACTTAGATTCTTGGGTTATATGAGGTTGGGCCCAACCCCCCAGGCAGATGGTAGGTGCCTGGATGCAGCCCGAAGTCCTGTGCACTGTGGATTGTCTCAGCAGGTAGCAGGATCCAGGCAAAGCACAGCAACAGTTGACACAACAAAAGGAGCCAGCCTTAGCTGGAGAGCTAGGCCATAGGTGGTGTGCTACAGCCTGAAGCAGGCTGAGGAGGAGGGTGCAGGTGCTGTCACTGACTAAGCCATAAATCCTTGGATCCCTTTCCCCTTGCAGGGCTGCCTTATCTCACTTCACTGTGAGAGGATTTGTATAGTCCTGCTGTGATGTGATGTGCCAGGGTAGTTAGCTACACATAGGGGTCTTCCCCTTCTCTGAGCAAAATGGGAAGAGATAATGGGAGGAGGAGTATGTGAGAGGGGAACTGGGAGAAAAGGAGGGAAGGTGGCTGCTATCAGGATATAAAGTGAATAAATAAGCACATTTATAAAAAATAAATTTTAATCTAAAACTTGCAAAGAAAACTAAATCATATTTAAAACTAACAAGACCTATATTCCATACATTTTAATGGACTTCTATGCAGCTAGAATAACCACTTGTAATGAAAGCTGTATATCTTCATATTGGATTTTACATTTTAACTATGGAATATGTTACCTTCTATCAAACTTAAAAAGTTCAATGATAGAATTCAAATTTTACAATACTAAAAGTGTCACAAAATGTCAGAAATAAAACAAAATGAAAGGAAACTCTTCCTCATATGGGGAGTCTATAATATATTTCTATATATCTACATCATCTATCTATAATCTATCTATCTATCTATCTATCTATCTATCTATCTATCTATCTATCAACCAAATTTCCACATGGACCATATAAGATGCAGATAGGAGAAAAAGAGATATGAATATTAGGGATGAAATGTAACTGAGTGCAATTTGCTAAAGAGGTTATAAATCTAATTGTTTTTCTACTTCTAACTCTATCAAGCATACTTCTTTTTTATTATATATTATCTTAATTTACATTTCAAATACTATCTCGAAAGTTCCATCTACCCTCCCCACACCCTGCTCCTCTACCCACCCACTCCTACTTCTTTTTTTTTTTTTTTTTTTTTTTTTTTTTTTTTTTTTTTTTTTTTTTTTTTTTTTTTTTTTTTTTTTTTTTTTTTTTTTTTTTTTTTTTTTTTTTTTTTTTTTTTTTTTTTTTTTTTTTTTTGGTTTTTTGAGACAGGGTTTCTCTGTATAGCCCTGGCTGTCCTGGAACTCACTCTGTAGACCAGGCTGGCCTCGAACTCAGAGATCCGCCTGCCTCTGCCTCCCGAGTGCTGGGATTAAAGGCGTGCGCCACCACGCCCGGCTCCACTCCTACTTCTTGGCCCTGCACAAACTGGTCTCTGAGGGAATAAAGACCCAAGTTGGCTCCCTCATGAGCTCCAGCAGGGAAAGTCCTCCCAGGCAGACACCTCTCCTCAGGCCTAGAAGGTGCCCAGATGTCTGGAGCCTGAAACTGGGGTCTGTCCCAGAAGCTGTATTGCTTCTGCCTGTCCCAGATGTTGTGTTGCTTCTGCAGTCTCAGTCTCTGTGGGACCTGGGAACCAAGTTGGCTCCCTCACGAGTTCAGGCAGGCAAGGTCCTCCCGGGCAGATGCCTATCCTCAGGCGGGAAAGGTGCCTGGAGTCTAGATCCCGAAACTGGGTCAGTCTCAGAAGCTGTGTTGCTTCTCTGGTCTGCTTACTCACCCTTTGCAGTCCGTGAGCTAACCTGCACAGACTGGTCTCTGAGCAAACCTGGTACCCAAGATCTCATGCGTACTTCTTAGTCATAGATTTCACTTTTTCCTATCTTTAAAGATTCAAGAACGAACTAGATGGAAAAGGATGCTTTTCTATATATATATATATATATATATATATATATATATATATATATATATATAATATATAAATATAATTTTAATCCATACTGTCTATACTATTTAAATGAAATTAAATTCATCTGAGTATACAATTTTTTCTTACGTCCCTAAAGAAACTTGAAACAAAGAGTTTTTTCAATACTTCACATAGATGTGCTAGTTCTGTTGGCCTAGTAAGACTGAATGCAAATTGAAAGTTATACATTATAGCTAAGGTGATTTTTTTGTTGTTATTTAATTTTGTTTTGTTTTAATATACTTCTATAAAATAAATTAGGAAATAAACTTCATGGATTGTTTTTCTTCCCAATCATTTTGATTTGGGTATTTGAGCATGAATTTCTGATGATATATGAAACTATTAAACATTTGTGTTACCAAATGACAAGCCTAGGGTAGAACTGTCCACCTGCAATTAGGTACCTTGTAAGTCCAATGTTTAGAAGGTGCCTACAGGAGGATAGCTCATGTCTTGCAGGAGGGTTATTTCTGTCTTTAGGTAGTAAAGTAACATTGAGATAACTTATTTTTTTCTATTAAATATAGAATCAAGAATCATTGTCGCCTGCATGGTATTAGTGTTAGTTAAACTATACAGATATTTCTTTAGTTATGCAAAAAAAAAATCAAGTGTTTTGTAAGGGAGTAAAAAGAAAAATAACAAACAACATTATCAGAAGAGAGCCCAGTGGGAACAACAAACAACTAAGATAGTCCTTGTTATGGGGTCTTCTTATATCCAACACAACTCAAACACCATTATTAAAAACAATATTATTACAATCAAGCCCTTACTGATCACAGAGCAGAGTTGGGAGCTAAATTGTAACACCTCACTGTACCTCAGTCATAGTCAGAATATCACAGAATAGCAAACTACTAACACCTGTACTGTTTTTGTTACATTTTTCTTCAACTAATAATGATTTAGGGGTGAGGGTTTTCTTTGTGTGGTTGATCTATGCCACCTGATACAGAATGTAAGTTTTACAATCCAACAAGTCAAAACCAGCTTTTCCTCTGTATTTCCCATCAAAACTTCAACACAATTCTTTACAGACCTTTAAAGAGCAATTCTAACCAGCAATGGCGGAGTGTTTCTCTTTCTCCCCATCCTCCTCATCATGTGCTGTCACTTGATTTTTTGATCCTAGCCGTTCCAACTGGTGTGAACTGGAGTCACTGAGTAATTTTGATTTGCGTTTTTTGATAACTAAGGATGTTGAACATTTCTTTAAGCAATTTCTTCTCAGCCATTCACGATTCCTCTGTTAGTTCTATACCCCATTTTTGGAGTGCAATTTCCTGAGTTCTTTATATATTTTGGATATTATCCCTCTATCATATGTAGGGTTAGTGAAGATCTTTCCAAAATATGTAGATTGCTATTTTGTCCTAATGAGAGTGTCCTTTGCTTTACAGAAAGCTTTCAGTATCATGAAGACCCATTTGTCATTTGTTGATCTTAGAGCCTGAGCAATTGGTGCTCTGTTCAGGAAATTTTCTCCTGTGCTAATGTGTTTGAGGCCAATTTCCAATTTCTTTTCTATTAGCTTCAGTGTATCTGGTTTTATGTTGAGGTTCTTAATGCACTTGTACTTGAGCTTTTTACAAAGTGGTAAATATGGATCAATTTGTATCCTTTTACATGCAGACCACCAGTTAGATCAGCATCATTTATAGACATTTCTTTCTTTTTTTCCACTTGTATTGTTTTCATTGCATATTGGATCAACCACTCTGGAAATCAACCTAGCAGTTCCTCAAAACTAGATCCTGAAGATCCAACTATATCATACCTAAGCATATACCCAAAAGATGCTCTATCATACCACAAGAACACATGCTCCACTATGTTCATAGCAGCTTTATTCATAACAATCAGAATCTGGAAACAACCCAGATGTTCCTCAGCTGAAGACTGGATAGAGAAAATGTGCTTCGTTTACACAATGGAATACCATTCAGCTGTTAAAAATGAGGGCATAATGAACTTTGCAGGCAAATGGATGGGACTAGAAAACATCATCCTGAGCAAGGTAACCCAGACCCAAGAGAACATGCATGGAATGTACTCATAAGTGGATGTTAGTCAAAAACTAGAGAACACCCAATATACAACGTGAAGGCTTTATGAAGTTTCAATAGAAGGAAGGCCCAAGTGAGCATGCTTCAATCAGACTTAGAATGGGGGACAAAATAATCATGGGAAGGAGAGGGAGGGAGGGACTTGCATGGGAGAGAGGTTAGGTAGGGAAAAGGGACATATATGGGGAGACAAGAGAGAAGCTCAGAAGACTAGGAGAATGAATGGAAATATGTGGCTGCAGGGGGTGGCAGGTAGGGGGAACCTCTAGAAAGTCCAAGAAACCTGGAATTTGAAGGCTTCCAGGACTCAGTGGGAATGACCTTAGCTGAAATGCCAACAGTGGGGAGATGGAACCTGAAGAGACAGGGTCTCCAGTGGAGAGATGGGGTTGCCTACCTACTTCAAAATTTTGATGAAGAATTGCTTCTGTCTAAAAGAAACTCAGGGATAAAAATGGAGCAAATACAGAAGGAAAAGCCATACAATGAATGGCCCAACTTGGGTTGCATTCTATGAGCAAGAGTACCAAAGCATGACGCTATTACTGATGCCATGTTGTGCTTACAGAGAGTAGCTTAGCATGGCTGTCTGCTGAGAGGTTCTACTATCAGCTGACTGTGACAAATATAGATATTTATAGCCAGTTATTGGACTGAGGGTTTTTATACCCACTTTGGAAATCAATTAGACCATTTCTCAGAAAATTGGAAATAGGTCTATCTCAAGACCCAGCTATACCAATCCTGGGTATATACTCAAAAGATGTTCCCACTATACCACATTGTCTCTTGTTCAATTATGTTCATTGCAGTTTTATTTGTAATAACCAGAACCTGGAAACAAACCAAATATCCCTCAACTGAAGAGTGTATAAGAAAACATAATGGAATACTATTCAGCTATTACAAAGTGTTCATGAATTTTGCAGGCAAAAGGATGGAACTTGAGAATATGATCCTAGGGAAAATAGGTATGATATATAATCATATGTAAGTGGAAATTAGCCATAAAATGCAGGGAAAACATGCTATAATTCACAGACCCAAAGATACTCAGTAATAAGGAGGTAAGGTGGGTGGAGAGAGGGGCTGGATAGGCAGGGTGAGGAGGTGTATGGGGAGGACAAACAGGTGTATGGAGAGATGGTCTGGAGAGGGCTACAAGTAAGAATAGAAGTCAGTCGGGGGCGCTTCTGGTGAGTAAATGTAATCTTGGGACTGGGGAGACTACAGAGAGTCAATGGGTGTGACCCTAGGTAAGATTCCTATCAGAGGAAGATATAGAGACTGATATGGTCATCTCCTGTAGCCATGATGGACTTCCAGAAGAGGAGGAGGACATCAACCCATCCACAAAACCTTCAACCCAAAATTTGTCATGTCTACAAATTATGCCGGGACAAAGATGGAGCAGATATCCAACCAATAACTGCCCCAACTTGAGACCAATCCCATGTGAGAGAGCAAGACCTGACACTATTAACAATACTCTGCTCTGATTCCAGATATAAATCTAGCATAAACAGTTGTCTTCTGAGAGGTTTCAGCTAACTGTTGATGGGGGTATATGCAGAAACCCACATCCAAACATCAGGTAGAGCCTAGGGAGTCTTGTGGAAGATTGGGAGATAGCAGTGATAAAGTCAGAGGGGTCAAAGACACCATAAGAAGACTCAGAGACAATTGACCTGGGACCACAGGAGCTCACAGAACGTGGGCCACCACTCAAGGTGCATTCAGTAAGTGGACCTAAGCCTTTACATGTATATAGCAAATGTAGCCTGTACTTCATGTAGGCTCCCTAGCCAGTGGAGCAAGGACTGTCTTTGTCTCTATTACCTACCATTGGATCCCCTACCCTACATAGAGATCCTATGATCCTAACTCAATAATTTACTCAGGTGACCTAACACTTATGGTTACTTAAATTTTGCCCCAAATACTGTGCTGGATGCTACATGAATACCAAGAAGCCATCTCCTGTGTCACGTGCCTTTATGTCTTTGTATTAAATTTGTACTGTAACTATATTCATACTGTTAAATGTACTGACAATAAAAATATAAAATTTGATTAATAATTCATTAGTTCTAAATTATGTTAATATGTTCCAGTAATATTTCAAAGTTTTTAATTAATTTTTTTGGAAACATATTTTTTGGAAAGTATGTGAAGTACAAAATTAAAACAAACATGATACTCTACACTATTTCTGAAAATACTATTTAATACCCAATGCTATGTCAAAGACACAAAAAATTAAATTTCTAGAATATTAATCACCAGGAACTTAACTAACCAAGCCAACAGAAAAAAGCAAACAAACAAACAAAAATACACATGATGAAAATAGATTAAAACATAGTACTGACCAATTGTTGTCTATTAATGACCAACTAGTTTCTCAAAGAGATGTCTTTACAGGCATACTTCACTACCATGTCTGATATTCTCAGAAGTAGAGCCAACAGAGAAAAACTATGAAAAGTTTATAGTGTTGCATATATTTATGATTTTATGCCTACCTGCTTGACAGCCGTAATGTGTCCAGAGAAAAACATAGAATTTAAAATATAGAAAAGTCTTATTTAAGTTTATGAAATGTAAAGAATTTATATTTGAATGAAACATTACAAACAAAACATATCATAAACATTTAGGAAAACACAATACAAAGAAAAATATAAAAATATACAATATTAAAAGTTATTAAAATCTATAGAACTGTAAGAAGATAAAAGTGGCAGAAAACCTACAACAGTATTCTTCTTTTTTTACAATATTGAAGAGATTGTAGTGGCTCCTCATCTCCAAAAAGAAAGATTAGTAAAATAAAGTTAAAATGACCAGGAATGTCCTGAGAAGTAATCTTTATATGAATAAGAGGGATCGTAATATCTTAGTCTCCAACATATTATACTAAATTGCATAAAGGTATTCAGAGATAGATTTAATTCAATGTCATGATTACTGAAGTAGTGAAACTAATGGATCATCTGTCATAAGTTTCTCTAGTTAATTTTGATAAGAAGAAATCCCTTAAGAATATCAGAGAAATTAATGACCTCATTCTTCAGGGTAATTTCTAAGATCTACTTCAGATGTCTGATTTCAGGTGTACAGAATCCATGAAGCAGATGTGGTATCTGAAATCTGTTGCAGTCAACCAGAAACATGACTATAATGATAAAAAGTAATGGAAAATTTCATTGCAGAGAGAAATATATTTAAGGTACGAGTACTCTGCCATCTGTCTAAAAATATTCTTGATTTTTCATTTAAACTTCCATATCACCTTTCAATATTTTATTTTTATTATGCCTTGTATCAGTGTTGAAAGTCAGAAAGTATAGAATTGTAAAAGAATAGTGTAAAATGAGTCTTTACAACCTTATATTCATTGTCACTGAAATGTAGCCAGATGCAGTGATACTATAACATGCTTCTAAGCCCTTCAACCTTTCTTAATCTTGCCAGGATTGACTGGCAATATTTTCACTTCTTTGAAAGTGCACTAGCACTTGAAAAACTAGGGGGAAATCTGACTGAAAGAAAAAATATCAGGCTACATGGGTGCCACAAGACTGTGTGTGAGATTTCTTACTGAATTGTACTTTTCAGTTGCCTAACAGACATATCAAAGTTTCTTTCCCTACAAAAATATTAACAAATATAGTTTTTTACGACTCTCTGGGACATTGACAAGTATCTGTATTTGGTTCCTCCTCATGGAGTGGTTCTTGAATCCAATAAGATGTTGGTTACTCTCATAAGATTTTGCCACTATTGTATAAACACATCTTATAGGCAGGTAATTATTCTAGAGTGTAGGGTTAATAGGGGTTTGGTAGTGAAGTTTATCCTTTTGTAGCAAGCAGAGTTTCTTCCAATTTCTAGAATGCCTAGATAGGCTCTAATTCCCTGTATTTAATGACTTTTGTTGGTGTTTTCTTCAGCAATAGGACCTTACCATCAATTTGTGGGGTGTAGCCTATAGGCTTGGCCACAGCCTGAGTCATTTGGGGATTCCCATGGGACCCCTTCAGCTAACAACTCAATTAAATATCACCTATCCATGGTACTGAAAACTAATTTGGTTATGAAAGAAGTACAATTGAAACTCTCTGTCTCTTGTTATTTCCAGTAATATTCCAAATTTCTTAATATATGTATAAAATTATAACATAAAATTTATATAATTTCACTTCATTAGATTTTCATATAACTCCTCAAATGACAGTTTTAACTGTTCCTGTCTGTACTCCCTCCACATTCCCCTTCTTCCCTCCTTCTCCATGCTTCTCTTCTTACCCTTCAACTCTTCTTGCCTGTCCATAGATAATTATCTATTCCTCATTTCTAGAGAGAACTCTCATTCCACCACTGTCACTTTCTATATATCTACTCTCTGTAAGTTTATGAATTAAAATTTGCTTATCAAAGATTTTACACCAAACATTCCCATATGAGTGAATATGAACAATATTTTTTTCTTTCTGTGTCTAAGTTATCCAACTCTGTTTTTTTCTAGCTCCATCAATTTACCCAATAATTTACTATTTCAATTTTTAACATCTGAGTAATACTTCATTATGTAAATATATCATGATTTTATATCTAAAGCATCTCAGGTAGCCAAGAACCTGAGAGTAGATTGGGTAGAGATCTAGGGGAAAATGAAATAGTAGTATTCTGTTAAAGGAATGTATCAATAAAAAGACTCCTATGGTCATTCTGTTATCCTCATAGATCAGTGTCCTGTGTAAGCATTATTAGAGAAGTTTTTTTTCTTCTTCACATTGGAACAAATACACAGAGCTACATAAAGCCAGACAGTGTACACAGAGAGGCTTTGGAAGACTTAGTCCAAATGGAATGTCTCCATCATAGTCACCCTCAGGGTTGAGGGAATCCTGCAGAAGAGAAAGCAGAAAGATTGGGAAAGTCGGAAGGGATGGAGGACACCAAGGGTATAGAGACTTCTAAATACAACAATACCTGACACATATTAATTCATAGAAACTGTGACAGCATGCACGAAGCCTGCATCTGACTCAAAGGGAATACCAGTGCTGCGTTAGGATGTAGAGTTAATCCTCATCCCTATCCCAGAGCTGTCTACAATTGATAGCCATTTAAATGGGAAATTTTAGTTTTCTCTAACAGAGTGTTACTGAGAGTGCAAACCACTCTAGAGACCAGGCTCTACACCCATCACTGTATGGCCAACACAAAGAAAACTCAGTGGCATCTCTGGAGGTTCATTTTCTCTTATTTTTTTCATCAAGATATTTATATATTTATTTATTTGTATTTTTTTATTTATTTCTTAAACGACCTTTGTATGCATAATACATAAGTGTATTATGGGTTCCAGTTTTGTATTTTTGTGGAATTTCTGTCTATGACTCTATATCTATATGTGCTTGTAGTGGGATAGCCTAAAGCTAATTTGGGGCTCTCAAGACTAGTTGTCACAGAAATGTGAGAGTATCCATGTAAGACACTGAGAAACTCTACCCCTAAGTTATTTCTGATTGGTAAATAAAGATGCTCACATCCAATAATTGGGCAGAAGAGACATAGATGAGGTTTAGGTTTCCTGGACTTATGGTGGAAGAAGAATCAGGAGGGGAAGAAGAAATAAGTCTGGCAGTTCCTCAGAAAATTGGACATAGTACTACCGGAAGATCCTGCAATACCTCTACTGGGCATATATCCAGAAGATATTCCATCTGGTAACAAGGACACATGTTCCACTATGTTCATAACAGCTTATTCATAATAGCCAGAAACTGGAAAGAACCCAGATGTCACTCAACAGAGGAATGGATACAAAAAATTTGGTATATTTACACAATGGAGTACTACTCAGCTATTAAAAACAATAAATATATGAAATTCCTAGGCAAATGGATGGATCTGGAGGCCATCATCCTGAGTGAAGTAACCCATTCACAAAAGAACTCACATNGGAAGAAGGAGCTAGAGAAAGTACCCAAGGAGCTGAAGGGGTCTTCAACCCTATAGGTGGAAGAATAACCATGAACTAACTAGTACCCCCTGGGCTCGTGTCTCTAGCTGCATATATAGAAGAGGATGGCCTAGTTGGCCATCAGAGGGAAGAGAGGCCCCTTGGTTATGCAGACTTTATATGCCCCAATACAGGGGAATGCTGGGGCCAAGGGGAGGGAGCGGATGGGTAGGGGAGCAGGGCCGGGAGGAGGGAGGGTATAGGGAACTTTCTGGATAACACTTGAAATGTAAATGAAGAAAATATCTAATAAAAGTTGAAAAAAATAAAGAAAACAAATACCCAGTTAAAAATGTTGGTATAGGAATAAATACTCAAACAATGAACTGCAAATGGGTGTGAAACACTTAACAGTTGTCAACATCCTTTACCATCAGGAAAATGAAAATTAAACCTAATTTGAGATCGCATGTTACTACTGTAAGAATGGTTCAAATATATAAAACAAAGAAGAGGAGAGGCTTGTGAATGCCACAGGAAATGAGAGTACTTGTTCATTAATGATATGAATGCAAACAAGCCCTGGCACCATTGCCATCATCACTGGGTAATCTACAAAAGTGTTGAAACTCTACCACAAATCCAATATACCACTGTTGGGTGTATACCCAAAGTATTCTACATGTTTCTACTATATGATTGACTATATTTGTTGATGCTCTGTTCTAAATTAGACATTAGACACAGCATAGTTAACCATCATTTGATTAATGTATAATGAAAATATGAAACATTTACACAATGGAATATTATTCAGGTTTTAGAAATGGAATTCATGAAACTTGCATGGCCATTAATGAAGCTAGAAACAATTATTCTCAGTGAGGTAACCTAGCCAAGAAAGACAATTCCTGAATATTTTCTCTTTTGACTATGTTATTTATTTATTTATTTATTTATTTATTTGTTTGTTTGTTTGTTTGTTTGTTTGTTTTTGGTTTTTCGAGACAGGGTTTCTCTGTATAGCCCTGGCTGTCCTGGAACTCACTTTGTAGACCAGGCTGGCCTCGAACTCAGAAATCCACCTGCCTCTGCCTCCCGAGTGCTGGGATTAAAGGCATGCGCCACCATGCCCGGCTTGACTATGTTATTTTATAAGCTTTAGATATCTGTGCTTTATTTCATATATCTACAGTTGTTAATTATCCAATAAGGAGCCAAGAGTCACAAGAGGATCTTTCAAGGAAGGGAAAATAGAATATATTGTTGTAAAGGGATAAAGATAAAATTAAAGTATGAAGATTAAATAGGAAATACAATATGGTGGTACAGAATGGAATATGGTTAAGAACAAGTAACCCTAAGGGCTTATGAAAGCCAAAAGGAAAACTTGTATTACAGAAGCTTCCTCGAATAAACTCACAAAAGAAAGTTAAATGAAGGTACTATATAATTGGGGAGACAATGTCACAACTAGATTTGCTACCAAAACCTCTAAGTATCTGAAATTTGTTATAGATTTTTGAATTGTTGGCCATAGGGTTCCGATAGATCCGGGAAGAAAGAAGAAAGAAAGAAAGAAAGAAAGAAAGAAAGAAAGAAAGAAAGAAAGAAAGAAAGAAAGAAAGAAAGAAAGAGGCGAAGGGTCCACATTTTGATCCTCAGTCTTCTTGAGTTTCATGTGTTTAGTAAGTTATATCTTGGGTAGTCTAGGTTTCTGGGCTAATATCCATTAATCTGTGAGTACATGTTATGTGAGTTCTTTTGTGATTGGGTTACCTCACTTAGGATGATACCCTCCAGATCCATCCATTTGTCTAGGAATTTCATGGATTCATTGTTTTTAATAGCTGAGTAGTACTCCATTGTGTAAATGTACCACATTTTCTGTATCCATTCCTCTGTTGAGGGACATCTGGGCTTTTTCCAGCTTCTGGCTATTATGAATAAGGCTGCTATGAACATAGTGGAACATGTGAAGGAATTACAGAGATCAAGTGAGGAGCTGAATCTAAAGGATGGACCAATCAGTGACTCTTGCAGCCGGGGATCCATCCCATAATCAGCCACCAAACATAGACACTATTGCATATGCCAGCAAGAAAGTGCTGAAAGGGCCCTGATATAGCTGTCACATGAGAGGCTATACCAGTGCCTGGCAAACACAGAAGTGGATGCTCTCAGTCAGCTATTAGATGCAACACAGGGTTCCCAAGGAAGGAGCTATAGAAAGTACCCACGGAGCTGAAGGGGTCTTCAACCCTATAGGTGAAAGAACAACATGAACTAACTAGTACCCCCAGAGCTCATGTCTCTAGTTGCATATATAGAAGAAGATGGCCTAGTTGGCCATCACTGGGAAGAGAGGCCCCTTGGTCATACAAACTTTATATGCCCCAGTACAGGGGAATGCCAGGGCCAATAGGGGGGAGTGGGTGGGGTGGGTAGGGGAGCAGGGTGGNAAGAGAGAGAAGAGAAGAGAAGAGAAGAGAAGAGAAGAGAAGAGAAGAGAAGAGAAGAGAAGAGAAGAGAAGAGAAGAGAAGAGAAGAGAAAATGTTTAATGTGTATTCTATTTGTTACCCTCCTCAAGGGCCTGTATTGCTGAAGACATCACATATTATGCTATTTAACATGAAGAAATTGAGCTGGACTTCAAATAAAAAGATCCTTTACTCCTACCGTAACTTTCATAGTGCTTATAGGTACTATACTTGCTCCTGGGGGAAGAAAAATTACTACCAATGGCCACCAGTTCTATACCCAATGAACTCCAAGAGTAATCTTCTTGCAACATATATCTATTAACATAATAGTGCTACAAATTATGTGGCAGAAGAAAGCAACCCCTTTTGAATTGGATTTAAGTTCAATATATGAGATGGAACCCGTACCTGACATTGTTGTTTGTTTTGTTTTTGTAAGTTACTTTTTTATTAGATATTTTCTTCACTTGGATTTCAAATGCTATCCCCAAAGCTCCCTGTACCCTCCAGGGTGAGAATTTAAGAATATATAGATCATGTTCCCTAAGGGAAAGCCTGCTATAGTTATTCTATTAAAGAGATGTTCTAATAAAAAGATGCCTAACAACATATTGTTATGCCCACCTGCCAATGCATTACTCAGTCCGTACTAGAGAATCTTTTTCTTGCAATAGACAGTAATTAGCACAGAGATTCTACAACTATTCAATGTACAGGGAAATGAAAGACTTGAATAACTCAGCCAGCCTTAAATACTAAATTAAAAAATAAAAGTAATAATTTTACAAAATGAAAATAAAATGCCAATTATTGGAATAACTAACAGCCTAAAAGAGGAATCTGATATGCATTATTCAGATTAACAAGAAGAAATGTCTTTCAAAGATGAACATTAATTTCTCCAGAATAATATTGTTCTTCCCAATGTTACTGAAAATATTAATCATATAACTGTTGGATCATTTCCCCTAAACTTCTTGTCAAATCGCTACAGATAATTAAACATCATGTGCATTTGTGTGTTACTGCACATAGGATGGAAATGGCCAGCTCCTTTAATGGACACATTATCACAAACTGCAGTTAACTTTGGCTCCACTTAACTTGCACAGGCCCAGCTGTCTAAATGCCATTTCCATTCATCCATATAACACCCCTCACACAAATCCAGTATTGTAGCTTGAAGACCACAGCACTTTAGCTTCTAGTGAGCAGTGAAGATAAATAGTCTCCTTGTCACATATGTCATAGTATATGGTACTCAGTTTGGGGGTATAGTTGATATTAATTATAACTGCCTTTATGCTGTGATACCTTTCATGATTTATCGAGCCTACATTGAACTGCTTCATCTTACAATGTTATTTGAGTTTAAAATATCTAGAATTTCAGTGACCTATCTCAAAGTAGTCTTAGATGGTAAAAATCACTACTTTTAATGATCGGTATTGCAAGATTTAGCCAACTGCTAAGAATAACCTCCCAAATATACCTTTCTTCATATTAGTTAGTGAAAGCTATCCAGAAATTTCTCACAATTTCCTTCATATCTTTGTAGTATGAGGAATTTTACTAAATTTAGTCAGGCCTTTAGATTATGTGGGATTTATCTTCTCCTTTTATGTATTTATACTAAGATTTTGCATCCTAATGATGTGTTCCAATTTTAATGATGTCATTGATAAAGATGAATATGACATTTTCTTATGAGGTGAGGGAGGTACTGAAAGCTAGACATTTTAGAAAACAATATTATTGATGCTCTTCGCAGGTAAGAAATGTTAGTTCCACTACTGTATAATATCTTTTCAGGAATAATCTTAGTATCTTTATTGAAGAATATCAAGAAAAAATCTCTTGGAATCCTTTTAATGCTTAAATAATCTACATTTACTACATCGAGTTAAGGATGGACAACACATTGTCCATCAGTACTGGAGATATGTAGCCATGTATTTCCTTCAGTGTATACTTGGATGATGCTATAATCTTACTGCCATATATAAATTCCTCACCTACAAATTTCATATGGGAGAATCATTCAACTGAGTGAGTCCAAAAGAAAATTTGAAAACAAAATACAAAGATAGCCCAAAGCAAGATCCAAGAGAACATTGAATATATATCATACTTGTCCATAAGTTACATATAAATGTATTATTTGTGTTGAAGGATGAATATAGAATGCCAGTAAATGGATATCTTTCTTTTATGAATCTTGGATTTATAAAAAAAAAAATCCTCACTGCCACCTAGAAGTGATATTCTATAATAACGTAATAGCTGCAGACATCAGTTCCTTCAGGATGTTTCAATGTGTTCAGAATAATTTGAGGATGGGCAAAATGTTTGTTTTATCAGCAAAGGAATTTTTTTGTATCAAACTATTAACTCAGCCTTTCAAATGTTTATGCAATATCAAACAATATAATATCATGAGAAAACTAATATTATTTTAAAACTATATATTTAAAAATATTATAGAAAAAATTAAAAGTAACTATTTGATTGAAGAGGTATTCTGAACCCCATATGCATTGTTGTAGCATATTCTCCAGGTATAGGGTTGAAAAAATACTAAAACAATCCGTTACTTTTGATTTTTTTTTTATTGCCCAGTAATGTGAAAACAATTCCACAATGATGAACTGTATCAAATGCAGGTTTAAACATAAAAATGTCAAGGGGAGTAGTTGTTAGCCAAGGATCAGCTTTCTAAATGTAACTGCACTAAGGCTGGACATGCTGGACCTGTGAAGTGACCTTACTGTCTCTTTTCTTATCCTGAAGCATCATGACCTACAGACTAGCAGACCTGCTAATACCCTCAGATAGAAAACTCCCAGATACCTGTTGACACAGGCTTCTTTAGGATGTATCAGTATGTTCAGAATATTGAGCATGAACATTTTTAGAGGAAAGGTAAAATTCTTTAACTGTAAAGAGACTTCTATACCAAACTATTAACTCTGCCCTATAAAAGAGCTTCAAATAATATATTTCTTCTCATCAAAAGTTTTCTTTTTGTTCCCTATTCTAAGGAGGAATGAAGTATTCACAAGTCTTCCATAGTGATTTTCTAGTGTTTTACAAATTGTATCTTTGGTATTCTAAGTTTCTAGGCTAATATCCATTTATCAGTGAGTGCATATAAAGTGACTTCTTTTGTGATTGGGTTACCTCACTAAGGATGACATCCTCCAGATACATCCATTTGCCCAAGAATTTCATAAATTCATTGTTTTTAATAGCTGAGTAGTACTCCATTGTGTAAATGTACCACATTTCCTGTATCCATTACTCTGTTGAGGGACATCTGAGTTCTTTCCAGCTTGTGGATATTATAAATAGGGCTGCTATGAACATAGTGGAGCATGTGTCCTTATTACCAGTTAGAACATCTTCTGGGAATCTGCCCAGGTGAGGAATTGCTGGATCTTCTGGTAGTACTATGTCCAGTTTTCTGAGGAACTTCTGGACTGATTTTCAGAGTGTTTGTACAAGCTTGCAATCCCACCAGCCATGGAGGAGTGAGACGAAGGATGGACTGTCCAGAAACTACCCTACCTGGGGATCCATCTCATAATCAGCCACCAAATGCAAACACTATTGCACATGCCAGCAAGATTTTCGTGAAAGGACCCTGATATAGCTGTCTAGTATGAGTCTATGCCAGTGCCTGGCAGATACAGAAGTGGATGCTCACAGTTATCTATTGGATGGAACACAGGGTCCTCAATGAAGGATCTAGAGAAAGTACCCAAGAGCTGAAGGGGTCTGCATCCCTATAGGAGGAATAAAAATATGAATTAACTAGTACCCCTAGAGCTTGTGTCTCTAACTGCATATGTAGCAGCAGATGGCTTAGTCGGCCATCATTGGGAAGAGAGGCCCCTTGGTCTTACAAACTTTATATGCCCCAGTACAGGGGAACACCATGACCAAGAAGTGGGAGTGGGTGAGTAGGGGAGCAGGGCTGGGGGGTGGGTATAGGGGACTTTTGGGATAGCATTTGAAATGTAAATGAAGAAAATATCTAATATTTTTTTTTATTTAGAACCCCAGAAAATTAAATCAGTAGGAACAGAATTTCCTTAATTTCAGTTTCCTCATGAAACCAACAGGAACAAATCTGAGCATCACAGCACCTTTATCATGAAGTGGAAGAAATGAGATCCATTTGCAGCTGTCTTATTGGTGTGTTATTACTATAAAGAGATGATATACAATCTAGTTGAACTCCCAAGTTTAGACCTGAGAAGTTACTGTTACTCTATCCAGATGACTAAACTTACTGTGCCCTCTCCCTGTAGCTATTTTGGATTCTATAAAGTTTCCGGAAGTCTTAGCTCTACTCTCTTCACTGTTGTCAGTGTCCTCAGTAATTTATTGTTTGACAAGTGTGTGCAACGTCTCGAAGCTCTCCATTGTGGTGTTTCTCCCTGTCCTTATATCCGTTTGGCCAAAAAGGATATAGCCAACTTGCTCTTACTTTAAGCTGTGCAAGGGCCAGTGTTCAAAATGTGTGATCTTCACAGCTTCATTAGAAGTCAATATCAACAGAAGGAATGTGTGAAAGATTGAGAAAAGCACACACCATACATCAAATTTAGGTATTCTGCCTTGCAATAACTAGGAAAACTGAAAAAGAACTGAGCCTGGCTTCAGGATTTTTAATATTCCTGGAAAATGTATGAACTCACATGTATTTTAGAGAGCAGTTAAGTGCAATGACTGCTGTTGTTCACATGATCAGTTGAACATGTAGCAGTTGTACATGCTACGTGAAAGATCAGTTTTGGATAATACTTTCCCATAATTTAACATGATCTTCTTTGTAAATATGTTTTTGAAACTAGAAGCTTTTGCTTAGCCTGATTTCTCCAGTTCTGATCAGTGGACAACTCTATGTAGTTCATTTTAGGTGAAGGAAAGAGGGAATAATCTTACAGAAATAATAGCCTCAGTTGTCAATTAGCTAATAAAAAACAGCAGGGATAACATGGGAAGGGGGCAGCTAAAAAGAGGAGCAGCTGCATTAGCATTTCTGGATACTGAGATTACATAACTAACAGACCACATATTGTTTGTTTACATTTTTCAAGACCTACAAAATAATTCACAAAGCTTCTACTCTGCTGTTTCTTTCAGCAACAAAGTATACTCAGGGTTGTTGCCCAAATCATAATCATTTTGATAACTTATTTTTGTTTTTCTTCCTCTTACCATTAAATCTTTTGTGCATGCAGATGTCATATAAATAAAAAAGATTGAAGGTAAAACATAGGAAACATAAAAATTGCTAGCTTTCAACGCTTTGAAGAAGAAAATGATTAATTGAATGTTGATCTTATCACAAAGTAAATGTTAACTATCATTGCTTTAAAAATGTATACACTGGGAAATGAAATAAATCACAAGGAAAATGCACTTTATTAAAATGTTATTTTAAGCAAATGACCTCTACAAATCCCTACTTTGTCTATCTCAAGCACCATCTAGAAGAGAATCCATTTCTCTACCACAATTGGTCTTTTATTTATTTATTTTTCTAAATCATTGTGCTAGGGCAAGTTTCTCTCAGAAAATTATAATCAAGAATCTATAAGAAGACTTTGATTATGGAATAGTAGTATATTTAATTAATGTAAACAGAAATAGTCATAAGTGCTGATTTAAGTAATGTGTCTTAACTGTTAAACTACAAAACCACAGTCAGTTCTTTAAAGGTTATAAGTGAGGTTTTTTTTTTAATATCTTTATGTGAAAAGTGGATTGTAGCATACTCTTTGATTGAAATCAAGGCTTAATTATTGATTCTTTCTAAAATATTAGAACAAAAATATCATTAATTTTCAATAATTGATCAGGAATATTGAAGTGTGAGTTTATATTAAGCAAATTGATTTAACTCTCATTTTCAAAGTGTTATTATGATCAATGATATCTTCCCCTGCCAGTGATGGTCACTTCCAGAGGGACCATCACCCTTTATCCAATAACCCAATTGAATTTACACTGAAGGAAAAAATTCTTCAGGTTATATCCTGGTTTATCTGGAATATCATCTTCATGCAAAATGTCAAAGAGATCCTTAAAAGGAAGCATAAAGGTTTTGCACAAAGCCAGTCCTAGGCTTTGTCAGACACTACAATGACATTACATAAAATGTAATCATTAAATGAGAACTATGGGTGTGGCTGAAATATTATCAGTAAAGAGAAAAGACAGAAGCAAACGGTAGATATGAGAAAGACAGAAGCAAATCATAGATATGAGAACAGGTATTGGCCTTCATTTAATATTATCATTTGAACTTTAAATTTAATATAAACCATTACAGTGTTTTGAAAAGGAGAAGAAGAAGGACTTGTGGCCTTGGGGACAGATATGCTTCCACTCACTGTATGTCACCTTCAGTTAAAGTCATATGCAAATGAATGGCATGCCCCTTTGTTTGCTTGCTTGATGACTTTAAAGTCTCAGTTATTCATAGGCTAAAGCATAAAAACTAACAAATATGATATTATTAAAAATATATATTATGCATGAACCCTTATTCATTCTTTGAAATCGAGTATTTCCTTTTATCATTAATTTGTAGCATAAAATTAATTAATTATAATTCTTATAATGCTAATAATTGAAGCTATGAATTAATACTTTTACCACCTGATTTAAAAAAAAAATAATTCATTCTTCTAGCAGGAAAATGCTGTAGGATAATTCTTATTAGCCCAACAAAAATATTTTTCCTAATTTTTGAGTTTGACATCAAGTAATACAAAGATGATATTTCCATATTTTTTATTTGCCTTTTATAGACTATTAAACATCATAACCTTTTATTTAGGCTAGCCTCATCAAATATGCATGCTTTTAGCAATCTGATTCCAAATGTGGACCACAGATACTGAGCACTAGCAGCAGTTCTGTTCCCTCTAATGGGTCTGTAACAGAGATGCTTCCAAGGAGAGGGCACAGAAGATGCACAGTCTGCTTAAAATAGCAGCACACCAGACTCTGTGAAGCGATAGCCCAATAATTTATATGTGGAAAAGCTACTAGCAGTCTGGAATGTGACACTAAGATTATGCAAGCAAGGGAAATAGTGAAATTTATCTTCATTTTGAGCAACAAAATGGTATCGAGGCAAAGTGCCACAGAGCCAGCCACTTGGTCACTGTAATGTCCTTGTCAGTGCAGCTGACCTTGATAATGGATTTTTCATCTATCTGTATATGGGGGTGGGGGGAGCAAAACAAAACAAAAAACAATGAGCTCTAAATATATTTGCTTTGTATTTGATAAACTATGTTGAAAAGAATAATTATGTATCACTGTTCTGGAAAAAGATGTACATCAGGAAAACAAGGTTAAGTTTCATGGGGGTGGGACTCCTTTTTCCTTGTTGTTGTGAGTCATTGAACACCTTCTCCTGTGCTCTGAGTTGCCAGATAGTGCAATAGTATTGAGATTGACCTTGACATTGTTCCCATGTCATCTCTGGTGGCACTTTGTAAAATGTTTATCTGCACATCGGGGCTTTATAATCAGAAAACGAAACTACAATAAAATAAGATGCAGTTGTCTTCAACCATAAGATTATATTACTCCCCTGTGCATAAAGTCATGGACTAGGGTCAATTGAGGTTAGTCATCCAGACATCTTATGATCATTAAATGACAACTTGATACAACTTAGTATCACCTGCAAAGAAGGACTCTTCAGTTAGGTTAGCCGGTCTATTAGGAATTATTGCTGTAGTTGAATTTTAAAAGTTAGGAATTTTATTTTTTATGTAATTTATAACACAGAATTTATTGCATTAATTGAGGCTAGAGGGCTTGTTCACTACAATTTATAAGCATCAATCCTGGATGTCTTAACACAAGGAGGCACATGTGCATTGGTTCATTCTCCCTTTACTTATTTTTATTTCTTTTTGTCTCTAAAATATTATATTATATTATATTATATTATATTATATTAATTTATTTATTTTATTAAACATTTTCTTTATTTTTATTTCAAATCTTATTCCCTTTCCTGGTTTCCCCTCCAAAAGCCTCCTATCCCATTCCCCCTCCCCTGCTTACCAACCTACCCACTCCTGCTTCTCTATCCTGGCATTCCCCTATACTGGGGCATCAAGCCTTCTCAGGAACAAGGGCCTCTCCTCCCATTGATGTCCAACAAGGTCATCCTCTGCTATATTTGCAGCTGGAGCCTTGGGTCCCTCCATGTGTACTCTTTGGTTGGTGTTTTAGTCTCTGGGAGCACTGGGGATACTGGTTTTTTCATGTTGTTGTTCCTCCTATGGGGCTGCATGCTCATTCAGCTCTTCAGTCCTTTCTTTAGCTCCTCCATTGGGGACCCTGTGCTCAGTCCAATGGTTGGCTGAAAGCATCCACCTCTGTATTTGTCAGGCACTGGCAGAGCCTCTCAATAGACAACTATATCAGGCTCCTGTTAGCAAGTACTTGTTGGCATCCATAATAGTGTCTAGGTTTGTTGACTGAGTTTGGGATGGATCCCCAGGTGGGGAAGTCTCTAGATGGTCTTTCATTCATACTCTGCTCCATACTCTGTCTCTGTAACTCCTCCCATGAGTATTTTTACCCCCCTTTTAAGATGGTCCAAAGCATCCATACTTTGGTCTTACTTCTTGAGCTTCTGTGAATTGTATTGTGGGTATTCCGAGCTTCTGGGCTAATATCCATTTATCAGTGAGAGCATACCTTGTATGTTCTTTTGTGATTGTGTTACCCCACTCAGGATGATATTTTCTAGTTCCATCCATTTGCCTAAGAATTTCATAAATACACTGCATTTTAATAGCCGAATAGTACTCCATTATGTAAATGTACCACATTGACTGTATTCATTACTCTGTTGAGGGATATCTGGGTTCATTCTAGGTTCTGGCTATTATAAATAAGGCTACTACGAACATAGTGGAGCATATGTCCTTATTATATGTCGGAGCACCTTCTGGGTATATGCCCAAAAGTGGTATAGCTGAGTCCTCTGGTAGTACTGTGGCCAATTTTCAGAGGAACCGCCAAACTGTTTTCCAGATTGGTTGTACCAGCTTGCAATCCCAACAGCAGTGGAGGAATGTTCCTCTTTTTCCACATCCTCACCAGCATGTGCTGTCACCTGAGTTTTTGATCTTAGCCATTCTAACTGGTTTGAAGTGGAATCTCAGGGTTGCTTTGATTTGCATTTCCCTGGTGACTAAGGATGTTTAAAAGTTCTTAAATACTTCTCAGCCTTTTGATAGTCCTTACTCGAGAATTCTTTGTTTAGCTCTGTACCACATTTTTAGTAGGGTTATTTGGGTCTCTGTAATCTAACTTCTTGAGCTCTTCATATATATGGGATATTAACCCTCAATGGGATGTAGGATTGGTAAATATTTTTCCCAATCTGTTGGTTGCCATTTTGTCCTATTGACAGTGTCCATTGCCTTACAGAAGTTTTGTAATTTTATGAGGTCCCATTTGTCAATTCTTGAACTTAGAGCATAAGTTATTGGTTTCCTGTTTAGGAAGATTTCCCCTGTGCCCATGTGCTCAAAGCTCTTCCCCATCTTCTTTTCTATGAGTTTCAGTGTGTCTGGTTTTATGTGGAGGTCCTTGATCCACTTGGACTTGGATAAGATTTGACTAGATGCTTCAATTTCTGCCTTGACTTCCCCTCTGTGATGGACTGTAACCTGGAACTGTGAGACAAATATATCAATTCTTCACTGAATTGATTTTTTTGGATGTAGGGGTAGTCAGGATGTTTTAGCACAGCAACAAAATGAAACTTAAACTCCTTAAAAGTAAATGCTGCATTGACACACCAAAGTACCTCCTACCCCTGATAGACTGAAGATCAAATACAGCCTTGTATTCAAAGCCTTTATTAAATTCTATTCTTTACATTAAAAACTCACACTGTAGAAATTGTGATTGCTTCAGGCATTTCCTTGTCTGTCTGAGTCCTTTCTCATTCATAAAATATATCTGAGAGAGAGAGAGAGAGAGAGAGAGAGAGAGAGAGAGAGAGAGAGAGAACAAGATTCTAAACCCTTCTGCTTGCAAGATATAACAATAATAAGAGCACATAAGTTTTCAGGGCTCTAGACTTTCATGTAACAGATAAAAAATACAAAATTTATTTTCAAATTATTCTTGTTAAACTGCATAATAAGCATGGTAAGAAAAATTTCATGAACACTCCAATAAATTAAAATTATACAAAAAAAGTCTTGGAATACTCATTATCTTCCCAGCCCTTCCCATGCCTGCCTGTGTTTATGTGAAGTTCAGATGGGTTTCAGGAAGCTCAAATAAGGCAGATATCAAGAGTTTTTCCAGTTTTATATTTCTGAATCTCAGTATTTACAAATACCTTTAACAATCCATTACAATATCAGAATGAATAAAAGCAGTTCTATGGCATGAATGTGATTTCTGTGTTTGTATGTATATATATATATATATATATATATATATATATAT
>LR752279.1:26433-96065 GCA_902729485.2 Mus minutoides | reverse complement strand
ATTTTAACAATGTATGACAAGGATAATGATGATCTATTTTTACCTGAAAATTTGGCAAATACCATAGTCCAAATACCCATATTTTGATAGAGCCAATCAATTTTCAATTTTGTTAAGGTACAGGAATTCATCCGGATCCTTTACAAAATATTTGCATAATTCTACCCTTGATAGTTGTAGTAATATGGCGAGTGGTTCAAGTAAGGAGTGATTAGAAGGAAAGACCAGTAGATGTACCCAGAGTAATAGTCTATTCTGCCACAATGCCAACATAAGTGTATGCAAAGGGGGTAAAATGTAAGTTTTCCATGGCCTATCATAGTCAACATACAGAATTACTTGTTCTATAGACTTTTTGATTATAGAGAATGCTTGATATTCTTCCTCAGTTATAGATAATGGAGATAAAGAATCAGAATCTCCTTTTAATATGTCAAATCATGGCTTTATTTTCCTGTAGTTATCTTTAAGTATAGTCTAAGTCAATTTTTATCTCCTAATGGTTTCTGAAAATCATTTAAAGTTAATTTATTTTTACTCAGCTGTGTTTTTTG
This sequence comes from Mus minutoides, assembly GCA_902729485.2. Taxonomy (NCBI): domain Eukaryota; kingdom Metazoa; phylum Chordata; class Mammalia; order Rodentia; family Muridae; genus Mus; species Mus minutoides. The sequence goes on along the minus strand of LR752279.1, from coordinate 95,511 downwards.
AGAGAAAAAATATTTTGGATATAGTTGGTGTTCTAAATACTTATTGGGGGGGCATCAGCTAACACTATATCACACATATAATGAACTATATAAACATGTAGATATCTTTGAAAATCTTGAGGCTTTTGTTGCCAAAACAAATGTTTTAAAATAGTTTTTCCCTTCAAGGAAGTAGTTATAACCAGTTCTTGAGTACAGGATTGTCCTGTATCCATGCATAAATGGATATATTCAGAAATATCTCCATTCTTTCTATGTGGTCAAATTGTTGCTTAACAACCAGAGTTTATATTTTCATAGGCTAGTTAGTTGGTTTACTGGTAAAAGGCCAGCATCAAAATCATGAAACATTCTGCCAGCAGCTTTCAGAAGATGATTCACAAATTCCCAAAAAGGCTCATCTGGCCATTGTCTTATTTTTGGTAAGTCTTGATGAAGCATTTCTTTTGTAGGTACTGCACTTGAAGTGTTATGGACAATAATACTATTCTATGTCTAGATGGCAAGCTTATACATCAACTGCTGGTATATCTTTGCTTATTGTCCTTCTATGGTCAGCATTTCATAATTTACCCCAGCATTATTAGCATGGACATTTGGTTCAGCAATTCTTTGACAATGCTCAGAAAATTTCTTTTTTCCAAAGCATGCTCCCCAGCTGGCTGTTTCCAATCATCAGGAGGTAAAGTATTTGCAGCTAAATTCTCAAGTATAGCCATAGTGAAAGGAGCAGTAGGCCCATATTGGGCACATGCAGCTTTTAATTCCTTCAATTGTTTAAAAAGTATAGGTTGATTAATTCTAACATGATTATCATTTGCATACTTCTCAAATACAGGGCACTGTAAATTAAATCTTTATATATATCTCATCTATATCTATCTATATCTATCTATCTCTATCTCTATCTCTATCTCTATCTCTATCTCTATCTCTATCTCTATATCTACATCTATACCTATCTATATCTCTCTGCAATTCTGCCTGCAATGGGGACATAATTTTATATTGAGGAAAATAGCACCTCCTTTAATCTTAGGGCACATCATTGTCACTAAAGGATCCTGTCTCTTCATAGGTGGATCTAGACCTGCTATAATACTAGGATTGATATCCTCCTCCTTCCTCCACCTCTTACTTCCCCCTCCTCCTCCTCTTCCCCCTTCCTCCTACTCCTCTTTTTCGTCAGTCTGTAACTTCTCTAAAATTTTTTCTGTTAAATGGGTAAGACCTTGTATGGATTGTTGAAGTTGCTCCTTATGTTCATCCTTATCTTTATGTCTGCAAGTTCCTGCAAAGAAACTATTTTGCAGCTTCTTTCTCTAAGTCGTCTTCTTCCTCAGGATCAAGAGGCTCTTCTTTCAGTCTTGTTATAGCCTTTTTAGTATCCTCATAAAGAGGAGGGTGAGTAGGCTTGGTAACGCTATCTTTATTTAATTTTGGCTAATCAGTAATCACTGCTAGAGAATTTAACATTGCTTGGATATTTTCCTTCGCATGACTAGGGTCCAAGCTGTTCTTAACTAAGCCCACAAACTAAAAGTGTTCACAGGGATTTTCTCAGGCCCATAGGTATCATAATGATCATGAAATTTGTGTCCTACCTCTATCAAGGTTTCTAAATTAGTGGTCCCTTATCTAGGGAACAAAGGCCATACTTCCTCTACAAAATCTAAAATAGTAAATAACTTCTTCTGGTTTATCTTAGCTCCCCATACTCTAAGCAAATCTTTGAGCATATTTACAAAAAGCAAGAGACTATTTCCCTGCCCCAGTTTTCTTGTTTTCCCTCTAATTTTCCTTCCTTCCTTCCTTCCTTCCTTCCTTCCTTCCTTCCTTTTTTCCTCCTTCCACCCCCCCTCTCTTTAAAAGAGGCCACTTTAAAGCCTCTTCCAGAAAGTGGAAAAGGTCCCCAATTCACTTCCATGACAACATATTACAAATAGCATGTTTAGTTTCTTGATATTTTATGTGGGTTTAGTGAAATTAAATGTCAAGTTACTTTTGTTTTATAATGCACTATAATTAATTATAGTGAATTAATTCATAGTGAATGATGGAAAACAAATTTTTTACTTGTATGTATTAGTCATTTGTACTATACTGAGAATCTTCTTTTTAACTTATTTTTCATCATTAAAAGTATTCATTTCTATGAGCATTTATTTGTCTTATAGTCTTTGAATTTTGAACCTACCTTGCCAAATAGCTTCCAATTCTGTAGGATATTTTTCCACTCTTATTTTTATTGCTATGTACAAACTTTTAATTTTGGTATTATCCTATTTGTCAAATCTTGAAATTATTTTCTCAGATTTGGGTCTTAACCATACCAAAAGCTTGAAGTGTTTCTCCTATTCAGCTGGTATTTTCAAAATTTCAGTTTTGACAGCATTTGTGTGTGTGTGTGTGTGTGTGTGTGTGTGTGTATGTGTGTGTGTGTTTGCTTGGACTCATATATATATTTGTATGGACTGAGAGATAGAGGTATAGTTTACTCTTTTGTGTCTGGATGTCCAGATTTCTTCCTCAATTCCATTTAGTGAAAAGGTTCTCTATTTCCCAGAGTAAACTTTGTGTTCCCTTGTTGAGAATCAGATGCCTATAACTTTGTCAATTTATCTCTATGTCCTTGTTCTTCTTCTTCTTTTTTTTTATTAGATATTTTCTTCATCTACATTTCAAATGCTATCCCATTTCCTATTTTCCTCTCCGGAAGTCCCCTATACCCTCCTCCTGCCCTGCTCCCCAAACCACCCACTCCCACTTCTTGGCCCTGGCATTCCTCTGTACTGGGGCATATAATCTTCGTAAGACCAAAGACTTCTCCCATTGATGGCCGACTAGGCCATCCTCTGCTACATATGCAACTAGAGACACAGCTCTGGGGGTTACTGGTTAGTTCGTATTGTTGTTCCTCCTATAGGGTTGCACTTGTCTATATATTAGTGCCTTAACATTTTAATTGAACCTGATAGTGACCATGTTTTCCCCTGGGCTATATTGTTGAGTAGCATTTTATGAGTACCTTGATCTCATTGCTTCTAAATGATTTTGATTATATTCTTTATATCCTCTTGATTAAATTTATTAGTTCTAAGGTGTAGAAATTTGTAGGGAGCCATTCAACCGCTCTTTAAAGACGGCATCGACCGATTCAGCTGTTCTGGCATAAACGACTTTTAAATTGGCATTAGGCAGTGTCAGCTGTTGTTTGATCTTGAGCCCGAGAACACCTGGTGTAGTCACGCGAGAATACCTGGTGTAGTCACGCGAGAATACCTGGTGTAGTCACGCGAGAGCCACGAGGCAGCTCGGTGATTGGCCAGGACAGGGTATAAATAGGCTGCTCGCGGTGGGGCCATTTGCCATTTGCCATCATGCTCTGCGAAGCTGTAAGTGCATCAAGTTCCTGAGTAAACCGTTGGGGAAGAAACCTGTTTGTCTTGTGTCTTATTCCCGCTGGACGGGGACGGCGCGCGACAGAAATTTATCCATTTCTTTATCTTACTTTAGTAATTGCTTAAAAATCCCACAGAACCCTCTCTATTTCAGTAGTATTAATTTTAATATTCCCTTTTGTTGGCTTTTTCTTTTGAAATTTACAATTTGTATTACCAACTACTTAAGAAAGAAAGTAAAAGAATTACTTGAACATAGGCATTCAAGATCAGCCTAACATTAATCAAGAAACATATACCAGATCTTCCTCCTGGTCTTCTCTCCACCCGGGCCAGAGCAGTGAGCCAACAACCTCCTACAATCCGCAACAAGTTTGCAGTAACCAGGGACATAGACTGCCTGTCTCCCAGGAGGTCTGTAATAACCAGGGACATAGCAAGAACTAGGACCACAGTCCTTCTACTTTGCCCCTCCATCTGCAACTAGAGCAGATAGTGCCCTTGGAACCCCAGAGCCTGCCTGTCTCCCAGGGCTTTGCCCTGGACAGAAATACAGGAGCTCTGTCCAAACAAGAAAAACAGGAGGCCTCTTCTAACCAGCAACACAGGAAGCTCACCCCTGCACATACCCCCGCCCCAGCAAGTTGAGACAGCACTGCCTACTCCAAGGAGACTGGCTCTAACTGAAGTCACAAAGCTCTACCTGCCTCCAAGGAGGCTGACTCCAGTCTGAGACACATAGGCCGGTTAACCACAGAGATAACCAGATAGCAAGAGGCATGCACAAGAACATAACCACCGACAGAACCCAATGCAATTCAGCACCATCACAACCCAGTTCTCCCACCACAACAAACCCTGGATACCCTGAATCATGACCTAAGATCCCATCTCATTAAGATGACAGAGGCCTTTAAGGAGGATACAAATAACTCCCTTAAAAAATATAGGAAAACACAGACAAACAGGGAGAAGCACTTAAAGACAAAATAAATAAATGAATTCCTTTAAGAAATACATGAAAATACAATTGATTGTATTGAGCAAGTGAAGGAATTGAATAAAATGTTCAAAGAACTAAAAATAGAAATAGAAATAATGAAGGTTACTTAAAGTGTGGTAACCCTGAAGATGGACAACTTAGAAAAGAGACCAGGAGCTACAGATGCAAGCATCACCAACAGAGAGGAAGAGATAGAGGATATAATCTCAGGCATAGAAGATAACATAGAAGATACTGACACATGGATCAAAGAAAATACAAAGTGTAAAAAGCTCCTAACCTAGGCTGTTATCTTTCAGAGGTAGTATCTGTCTTTGTCATTGAAGTATGTTTCTTGTATGCAGCAAAATGCTGGATTCTGCTTCTATATCCAGTCTTTCAGCTTATGTCTTTTTTACTGAGGAATTGAGTTCATTGATATTGAAAAATTAAAGACAGATGATTATTAGTTACTGTTATGTTTGGTCTTGTAGGTGGCATATGTGTATGTGATTCTTTCCTTTTCATTTTGTTATGAGATTATTAATTTCTTGTTTTTATTCCCCATTTGGTATAGATACTCTCCTTGAGTTGGTTTTCCTTCTAGAATCCTCTATAGAGCTAGATTGGTAGATAGAAATAGAGTAAAAGTCTGGAAAAATTCTTCCAAGCAAATGGTTCGAAGATAAGCAGAGCTGCCATTCTAATATCCAATATAATAGTCATACAACCAAAAGTTATCAAGCAAGATGGGGAAAGACACTCCATATTCATCATAGAAAAAATCCAACAGGAGAAAGTCTCAATTTTTAACATCCATGCCCCAAAGGCAAGGGCACCCACATTCATAAAAGAAACTTTACTAAACAAAACACACATTGAACCTCACCCAATAATAGTGGGAGACTTCAATACTCTGCTCTCACCAATAGACAGGCCATTGAAACAGAAACTAAGTAGAGAAACGGTAAAACTAATAGAGGTTATAAACTAAATGGATTTAACTAATATATACAGAACATTTCACCCTAAATCAAAAGATTATACCTTTTTTTTCAGAACCTCATGGTACATTCTCCTAAATAGACTATATAATCAGACACAGAACAAGCCTCAACAGATACAAGAAGATTAAAGTAAGCTCATGCAAGTTATTAGATAATGACAGACTAAGGCTAGACTTCAAAACAGCAACAGCAGCAGCAACAGCAGCAGCAGCAGCAGCAGCAGCAGCAGCAGCAGCAGCAGCAGCAGAAAACGGAACTACTCCCTACTCAATGATGACTTGGTGATGGAATAAAGAAAGAAATAAGACTTCCTAGAATTCAATGAAAATGATTACATAGTCTACCAAAATTTAAGGCAAGGATACAATGAAAGCAATGCTCAGATGAAAAATTGTAACACTAAGTACCCTTGTAAAGAAACTGGAGAGAACCTACACTGGCAACTTAACAACACACTTAAAAGCCTTAGGACAAAAAAGAAGCAAATACATCTAAGCTGAGTAGAAAGCAGGAAATAGTCAAACTCAGGGAGGAAAAAGACCAAATAGAAAAGAATGATACAAAGAATCAACAAAACCAAAAGGTGGTTCTTTGATAAAATCAACAAGACATATAAACCCTTAGCTAAACTAACTAAAGGGCACAGATATAATATGGAAATTAACAAAATCAGAAATGAAAAGGTATACATAATAACAGAAACTGAGGAAATTCCTAAAATCATCAGATCCTACTACAAAAGCCTGCACTTGACAAAACTGGAAAATCTAGATGAAATAGATTTTTCTTTATTAGATATTTTCTTTCTTTCTTTCTTTTTTTTTTTTTTTTGATTTTTTGTTGTTGTTGTTTTGTTTTGTTTTTGTTTTCTAAGACAGGCTTTCTCTGTGTAGCCCTGGCTGTCCTGGAACTCACGTTGTAGATCAGGCTGGCCTCGAACTCAGAAATCCGCCTGCCTCTGCCTCCCAAGAGCTGGGATTAAAGGCATGCGCCACCACAGTCCTGCTTATTAGATATTTTCTTCATTTACGTTTCAAGTACTATATTCCTCCCCTCCCCGCCCTGCTCCCCAATCCATCCACTCCCGCTTCCTGGCCCTGGCATTCACCTGTACTGGGGCAAATGATCTTCGAAAGACCAGGGCCTCTCCTCCCATTGATTGCCAACTAGGTCATCCTCTGCTACATATGCAACTAGACACATAGTTCTGGGAGGTACTATTTAGTTCATATTGTTGATCCTCCTATAGGGTTGCTGACCCCTTTAGCTCCTTGGGTATTTTCTCTAGTTTCTTCCATAGGATCCCTGTGTCCATCCAATAGATAACTGTGAGCATCCACTTCTGTATTTGCCCGGCACTGGAATAGCCTCACAAGAGATGGTTATATCAGGGTCCTGTCAGCAAAATCTTTTGGGAAAATGCAATATTGTCTAGGTTTTGTGATTGTATATGGGATGTATCCCCGGGTTGGGCAGTCTCTGGATGATCCTTTCTTCCATCTCAGCTCCAAACTTTGTCACTGTAACTCCTTCCAAGGATATTTTGTTCCCCATTCGAAAAAGGAACAGAGTATCCACTCGTTGGTCTAACTTCTTCTTGGGTTTCATGTGTTTTGCAAATTGTATCTTGGGTAATCTGTTTCTGAGCTAATATCTGCTTATCAGTGAGTGCATATCATGTATGTTCTTTTGTGATTCTGTTACCTCACTCAGGATGATATACTCCAGATCCATCCATTTGCCTATGAATTTTATAAATTCATTGTTTTTAATTGCTGAGTAGTACTTCATTGTGTAAATGTACCACATTTTCTGTATCCATTCCTCTGTTGAGGGACATCTGGGTTCTTTCCAGCTTCTGGCTATTATAAATAAGGCTGCTATGAGCATAGTGTAGCACGTGTCCTTAAATTCTCAATCTTACAGCACAAGCCATTGCTCTTCTGTTCAGGAATTTTTCCCCTGTGCGATATCTTTGAGGCTTTTCCAAAATTAAATCAGGATCAGATTAATCATCTAAACAGTCCCATGTCCCCTAAAGAAATAGAAATAGTCATTAATAGTCTCCCAACAACAACAACAAAAAAAGCCCAGGACCAGATGGGTTTATTGCAGAGTTCTATCAGACCTTCAAAGAAGACCTAATTCCAATTCTCCTCAAATTATTCCAAAAAATAGAAACAGAAGGTACTCTACCCAATTCATTTTATGAAGCCACAATTTCTCTGATATCTAAACCACATAAATACCCAACACAGAAATAGAACTTCAGACCAATTTCCCTTAAGAATATCTATGCCAAAATACTCAATAAAATTCTTGCTAACTGAATCCAAGAACACATTAAAATGATCATCCATCATAATCAGGTAGGCTTCATTCCAGGGTTGCAGGGATGGTTTAATAAATGGAAATCCATCAACATAATCCACTATATAAACAAACTCAAAGACAAAAAATACATGATCATCTCATTAGATGCTGAGAAAGCGTTTGACCAAATCCAACATGCATTCATGCATGATAAGATCACAATTCAAGGCCCATACCTAAACATAATAAAAGCAATATACTACAAACCAGTAGCCAACATCAAACTCAATGGAGAGAAACTTGAAGCAGTCCCACTAAAATCAGGCACTAGACAAGGCTGTCCACTTTCTCCCTACCTATTCAATATAGTACTTGAAATTCTAGCCATAGCAATTAGACAACAGAAGGAGATCAAGGGGATACACATTGGCAAGGAGCAAGTCAAAATATCACTGTTTGCAGATGTTATGATAGTATATATAAGTGATCCTAAAGATTCTACTAGGGAACTCCTATATTAACTCACACAAATCAGTGGCATTTCTTTACAGAAAGGATAAACAGGTTGAAAAAGAAATTAGGGAAACAACCCCCTTCATGATAATCACAAATAATATAAAAATACCTTGGTATTACTCTAACTAAGGAAGGGAAAGGTCTGTATGATAAAAACTTCAAGTCTCTGAAGAAAGAAATCAAAGAAGATCTCAGAAAATGGAAAGATCTCCCATGCTCATGGATTGGCAGGTTCAATATAGTCAAAATGGCTATCTTACCGAAAGGAATCTACAGATTCAATGCAATCCTCATCAAAATTCCAACTCAATTCTTCACAGAGTTAGAAAGGGCAATTTGCAAATTCATCTGGAATAACAAAATACCTAGGATAGCAAAAACTATTCTCAACAATAAAAATTCTCTGGTGGAATCACCATACCTGACCTCAGTCTGTACTACAGAGCACTTGTGATAAAAACTGCATGGTACTGGTACAGCGACAGACAGGTAGATCAATGGAATAGAATTGAAGACCCAGAAATGAACTCACACACCTATAGTCACTTGATCTTTGACAAGGGGGCTAAAACCATCTAGTGGAAAAGAGACAGCATTTTCAACAAATGGTGCTGGCACAACTGGCAGTTATCATATAGAAGAGTATGAATTGATCCATTTTTATCTCCTTGTACAAAGCTCAAGTCTAAGTGGTTTAAGGAACTCCACATAAAACCAGAGACTGAATCTTATAGAGGAGAAAGTGGGGAAAAAGCTCTCTCTCTCTCTTTCTCTCTCTCTCTCTTTCTCTTTCTCTCTTTTTTCTTTCTCTCCATCCTTCTTTCTTCATTTTTTTGTTATGACATTGATGACAATAATTATTTTTAAAAAGAGCAGGAAGAAGAGGTTCATAGGAGAGTGAAAGGTGAAATGATTTACATTAAGTACTCATGCATAAAATTCAAAAATAAAGAATTTTTACAGCAATTAGAAAAATCATAACCAGAACCTGTAAAAATTAAATAACTAAGAGGCAGTGCAACAGGTACCAAAATCCTTCAACTAGGTGGGATATGTGTTCGTGTTTTCAAGCAAAGAGCCATTAACTATATTTTATACGAACTTACACACATTCTGAAGAGAAAAGAAAAAAAACTAAGTCTCTAAATACAAAGAATTAACAAACACTTAAGGCAACAGAGATACCACTAGCTCAGATTTGGTCATTACACATACATACACTTTGTCACTCCATTGTCCTGTAATCTTATACAATTATTGTGGCAGTTAAAAAGTACACATTAAGGCCAGGTGTGGTGGAGCCACCTTTAATTTGAACACTCAGGAGGTAGAAGCAAGCAGATCTCTGTGAAACCAGCCATGGTCTATATAGTGAGTTCCAGCTACATAGTGAGACCTTGTCTCAAAAAAATTTAAAAACAGACAAACAACAAAAAAAACTATTTTAAAATATACTCAGAATATTTTTCTTATTCTACCATGTGTCAAGGTTTTGGAGAAAGCCATAAAAATGTGGAACAGAATGGAGAGTCTGGACCAACCAGCAGATACACACTGCCTGACTTGTGCCCAATGCATAGCACACTAAAGTGAACACAAAAATGAAAATGTATTCTAATAAACTCTGGCTGGACTACTAGAGATCCAGATGGAGATAACAATTTTAGAGTCTTCTAACTTTATGACAATGTCTGTATATAAACTTTTAAAATATAGCTGTAATGAGCTGTGTACCTCTAAACCCCAAGCTCCTAGAATAACAACTCAGATGCAAAACAAACTTACAAATACCTAGGCCATATAGCTAGGCTTGTTTCCTGAATAGCTAATAATTTTAAATAACCCATTTATAGTAATTTACATTCAGTCCTGTGGCTGGTCACCGCTGTTCAGTTTGTCTGTCCTCTTCACATCTCCCCTAGTGTCTTGCTCTTTCTGCCTCCCTGATGGCTCATCTTCTATTCTACCCTTTCCTATGTTTCATGGGTTGTTTTTTTTTTTTTTAATTGACAGGTGATACATGCATAAACTATGCATGATATTACCTCTGCAGATAGCTATTATTCCTAAAGTTGCAAAACAGCCTGTTATACTAATGAAAAAAATCCAGCAGTCCACAGTGTATTGTGAATTAGCAGATCTGAGTTCTAGTGAGATCTTTGTTAACAAGTCAGCTGGGATGAAGTAATTGAATTCCCAGAAACTATTTCCCCCAGCTGAGAAAATAAGTGGAGGATTTTTTTATAATTCCCTAGCTACAGGATCATTCAGTAAGAAGCAAATTAGTTAATATAGTGAAACTGAGTTAAACATAACTTCATGTCTGCAACAATTCTTATGTCAGAGACATATTCTGAGGTGAAAAATAAATTACCAGAATTCATAAAATATACCAAGACAGGCATCAGGTCAGGCAGCATAAATTATCATGATCATACATTTGGAATCTCAAAATATAATTGTTTCAGAGGTAAGCATGACTGATCTTTTAAATAGTAGCCATATATTTCTAAGTATCCATCCTGATGTATTTTCAAATAATATTCAGCAAGCTCTCTTTTATTTCAATGCAATGCAAAGATTAAATTATATAAACTGTATCTGTGGAGAAGGGTGACTACTTAGGTCATAAAAAGTCAGAAATTCTGCAGGCTAATACCAATTGTGGGATTTAAAATACACAGAATTTAAATAATATACAACTTCCTGGCAAGAGATAAAAGAGACAACAAACAAACAAACAAACAACAAAGTTAATTAATCATGGGTAGACAGGCAGAAGGAGCCTTCGATCTCTGGTGACCCCAAATCTACGCTCCTTCAGTCTCCAACATACATTATAAACGAATTCACTCCTGTGTGCAGATGGGTCACAGTCTTATTTTCCACAAGCCACGGCTCCAGACATGGCAGTAACCCCATGCTGAGCTGAGCAAAACCCATTTGAAGGGTAGCATTAGTAGATGAAACAAAATACCACTGCAATGATTACTGAGATGAGATAAGTGCTAGCCAAACTATGTAAGCACAACTGTTTGATTTAATCTATCATTTTTGATTGATCAGAGAAAAATTATAAAATTATCTCTGTCTAACGAAACTCTAACTATAAGCTTCATCTTGGGTGCCACACTTGTTCTCCAAAGCCTTAGTTGATCTTTCCAATCAATTTACTGTTGTCTCATGCATGGTTGTTGCAGATTTTCATATCACACATTTGACCACCATCGTCCTGTAGTAATACAGGTATTTTCTTACGGCATCCTTCCCTACCCTGGTTCTCTTCAATGATCTTTAAGGTCCTTCTTTATGACCTCCACTGTGCACTTAGTATGCAGTCTGTGTGTGTTTCTTACTTAGATGGATGGATGAATAAATATTTTAGTGTAAACAAGATATATCAGATTAAAGAATAAAAATAAAACTAAGTAAGATCACCCCTTTCAAAAGTGTTTAGAATAGAGATCCATTGTAGCTGTATAAATTTAGTTTTATAAAAAGCTATGAAAAGTATGGACAATAGGCAAGATATTCAGAGCTGAATAATACATGAGTATTTTACTGCTAGTCTCTCTGCTTCTCTATATATTTGAATCCTGACACATTATTATAATCTATGAGACAGAAAGTAATATTAATACTTTTGGATATGCAGAGTAGCATATTATTTAAACTTATGTTTCCATAGTAACTATTTTAAATGAAAGTAGAAAGTCTGTACCAAAGACTCAGTGGTAAAACAATGTAAACCACAAGAACAGAATTATGGCCTCGTCCTATGAAAAGAAAAAATAAAACACAGTCAACTGATGGAAGGGAAGCAGGTTTCCAAGAACACTGGCAACACTTGTGATCCAGCTTGTGAGGAGGTGAACCAGAAAGATCATGAGCTTGAGATAACCTAGACTAAAGTTTAAAATTCTATCTGTGGACGATTAGAGGAACTAGAAAATAGATATGTAGATTCATATATGAGTATATGTACATTATGTGCGTACATGCACATATATATTCACATATATGTGTATATATGTATAGAAGCCAGAGGTCAATGCTGGGTGTCTTACTCAATTATTCACCACCTTATATATTGATGTAGGGTCTCATACTGAAACTTGATCTCATAGGTTGACTACCCTGGTCATCAAGCCCCAGAGATCCTCTTATAACCCACAACTACTCTCTAGTCCTTCAGGTCTCCCATCCAGGGCTGGGATTACATGCAAAACAAGATATTTTATTAAACTTTTTGTCTTAGACATTTTAAAATAAAAGTTTGTGTATGATTGTTTTGCCTACATGTATATGTGTGTGTACCTCATATATACCTGGCGCTGACAGAAGCAAGAAAAGGGTGTTAGAACCACTGGGACTGGAATATATGGGTGTTTGTGCACCATGTGTGGGTGATAAGAACAGATCCCAGGTCTGCTGCAAGAGTAACAAGTGTTTTTAATTGCTGATCAAACTTTCCAGACCCAGTAGATAAAATAAATCAGGAATGACAAGCTTGAATGACCAACAACAAAAAGCCAACTCATTTGATCACTTTAACCATTTAACTATTATAATCATATATCATTCAAAAGCTCAAGTAATCAACTGAAAATGTGACATAAGATAAACTCTCTAGAAATATGAAAAGGGGGGGTTCCCTGTATAAATAATGTAAAATGTAGCATTACAGAGCCTGATTATGCCTAGGACAATAAGTAGATTACTACAACCATGATGAATGCATGTAGGACAAAGAATAAGCACAAATAAATTCTATACAAAATAAATAACAAAAATAATGGGTATGTTAGGATTTTGTTCCATAATGATGAAAAAATATCTTATTGAGGTTGTTTCTCAATAATTCTACTGAGATCAACTGTACTATAAAGCATTTTAAATCTCTACTGCATGGCAGAGATTCATTGTGAGATGGAATTGTGACGTGAAATCTGATGAATTCAAAATGCTATTGAATGAAGAAAGGCCTTAATAACTCCTGTTCTTGCAAAAGTCTCTTAACAAGGTGAATTACTCAAACAAACAAGTCCATTGAGATATGAACTGAAAATCTCATGGAACATGTTTGGAGGAAATGAAAAGACTTGAAGCTATGACGGCTCTGTTCTTCAAAAGGACTCGAGCTCTATCACGTTTTCTGCAAAACTCACATTTTATTCCAAAGCAAAACTATGACCTATGCATAGAGGGTCTGCAATCAGATCCTGTTGTTGATAGCATCCTATGTGGCTCTGGCATCTTCTACTAAACAAATGTGCCTGGATAATCTTGCTACAGGCATTTTCCCTGATTTTAAAAGGAAAAAAAAAAACCTCTTTTTAACCAAGAGTTACAATAGCCCAGAGGGTTCAGATGATTTCAGAAGTCCCATAGAAACTGCAGGTGAGTTGACTATTGTTTTTGACGTTTAAAGGGCCTTTGCATGTCATTCAATGCAACTATTGACTTTAAAGCAAAAGAAATAAAATTTGCTGATGATGCTTGAACTCTGGGTATAAGTCAGAAATCTGGGTTTCTGTTTTGATTGGATTCCTTCCAAAGGAAANTAGGTGATAGAAAACACCAGGCAATCTTTTTCTTCTTTTTTTTCCATTCAGTAGTTTAGTAGCCTTGATTATGAAGTCTTTATTGGAAACAAAATCTATAATGGTGGATTAAAATTAAACTATTATTTTTTAAATTTTTAAAAATTTATTATTAGAGAATTTCTTCATTTACATTTCAAGTGTTATCCCAAAAGTCTCCTATACCCTCCCCCCTCCATGCTCCCCTATCCCCCCACTCCCACTACTTGGCCCTGGCATTCCCCTGTACTGGGGCATATAAACATTGCTAGACCAAGGGCCTTTCTTCCCCAATAATGGCCAACTAGGCCATCTTCTAATACATGAGCTCTTGGGGTTCTGATTAGTTCATATTGTTGTGCCATCTATAGGGTTGCAGACACCTACAGTTCTTGGGTACTCTCTCTAGATCCTACACTGGGGACCCTGTGTTCTGCCATATAGATGATTGTGAGCATCCACTTCTGTATTTGTCAGGGACTGTCAAAGCCTCATGTCTTAGTCAGGGTTTCTATTCCTGCACAAACACCATGACCAAGAAGCAAGTTGGGGAGGAAAGGGTTTATTTGGCTTACACTTCCACATCGCTGTTCATCACCAAAGGAAGTCAGGACTGGAACTCAAGCAGGTCAGAAAGCAGGAGCTGATGCAGAGGCCATGGAGGGATGTTCTTTACTGGCTTGCTTGCTTCCTCTGGCTTGCTCAGCCTGCTCTCTTATAGAACCCAAGACTACCAGCCCAGAGATGGTCCCACCCACAAGGGGCCCTTCCCCCTTAATCACTAATTGAGAAAATGCCTCACAGCTAGATCTCATGGAGGCATTTCCCCAACTGAAGCTCCTTTCTCTGTGATAACCTCAGCTGTGTCAAGTTGACACAAACCTAGCCAGTACACCTCAATAAAACAGACTTTTACTATTTCTTTTCTTCATCCATTTTATAAGAGTTTGAGAAGGATTGGTGCTTACTTTTTTCTTATCCGTGCTCACGTATATACAGATACAGGTGCATGTGTATATAAATGTATGTGTGTGAAGGCCAGACAGAACCTCAGATGTTATTCCTCAGATGATGAGCAATTTTTCTTTTGAGGCAGGGATTCTCACAAGACTAGAACTTGCCCAGTAGGTTACACTGGCTGAGCAGTGAGCCTGAGGGGCCTGCAATCTCTACTTTCAAGTACTGGGATTACAAGTACATGTTGACACATCTCTCCTTTTTAATATGGTCTGTGAGGATTGAACTCAGGTTCTTGTTCTTGCAAGCCAAGAACTTACCAGCTGAGTTTTCTCTCTAGTCTCAGGGTTGTGTTTTATGTTAAAAGGTTGAGAAAAATTGTCCCACAAATCTATATGGAGGGTTTTTTTTTTCTTCTGAAGATTCATTATTACTCTAATCTTTTAACTAGTAATAAGTGTGGTGATATCTTTCTCTGAAAATAAGCCAATGTTCCTAATCCTTGAGAGACTTGAGGTCCCAAGGAATGGGGAGGCCTGGTGGGAGGGAGTGAGTATCTTCTCAGAGGCAAAGGGGAGGGGGAATGGAATGATGAACTGTGAGAGGGGGACCACGAGGGGATCCACTGCTGAAATTTAAAATTAATAAGTTAAAAGATGTGAAAGTGGGGTAGAGACTTGTTGCAGGAGGAGGAGTTTGCAGGAGTGGAAGAGGAACAAGAAGTGGGGAAGGGATGTAAATGTGACGAGAAAGTATTAAATGCATGAATGATACTGTAAAGGAATGTCATTTTTGAAGAAAAAAAAAGAGAGAGAAGTGTTTTAGTTTATGGGCATCTTAATAGCTGTTTAGTAAAACAATTTCATCTGTCACCTGTATAAAGAAAAGACTCATTCTGCAGTACTTTTGCCATATTACTAAAAGTTTTTAATGAATGTTTCCCCACAAATTCAATGTTTATAAAACAAACAAACACCCCCCCCCCCACTGTGTTTACACAGTGCTACAAAGGCAAACAGGTGGCATAATTGAAAAAAGACAAAGACCTGGAATGGATTCACTATTTCTGTGCACAGAAAAGACTTATTAGCCTTTCATGTGCCAAATCTTGTATGAATTCTAGTATCACACACATGAACTCAGGAGTGAGCGTCTGTGGATCTGTTGACAATTAGATGAGAGGAACTCTAGTGTATGCGCATTGCTTCAGGGAGTAGAAATAGGTTTTACCATAGAGAACACTTCCTTCAAGGATTACAAAAACTAAGCACAAGCTTAGTGTACTGGACAGTTTTGTGTCAACTCCACACAGCTGGAGTTATCACAGAGAAAGGAGCTTCAGTTGGGGAAGTACCTCCATGAGATCTAGCTGTGGGGTATTTTCTCAATTAGTGATCGGGGGAAAGGTCCCTGTGGGTGGGACCATCTCTGGGCTGGCAGTCTTGGGTTCTATAAGAGAGCAGGCTGAGCAAGCCAGGGGAAGCAAGCCAGTAAAGAACATCCCTCCGTGGCTTCTGCATCAGCTCCTGCTTCCTGACCTGCTTGAGTTCCAGTCCTGACTCCCTTCAGTGATGAACAGCAGTGTGGAAGTGTAAGCCCAATAAACCCTTTCCTCCCCAACTTGCTTCTTGGTCATGATGTTTGTGCAGGAATAGAAACCCTGACTAAGACACTTAGTTTATGACCCAGAAAGCTTACTTCTAAAAAGACAGAAAGCCAGAGGGGGGAGCATAAGAGAAAATGTTTATATAAAAGAAATTTCAAAAACTGTTCATAAAAGCTATAGTCATAATTTCCCCAAACTAGAATTTAGCTAAACAATAAGAATAAGCAAACAATATTCTACAATGGAATTTCTACTTCAATAGAATAATAGTGGATTGCTAATAAATTAGAGGACTGTCACAGACAGTGTGATAAACAAAGAAGCCAGGCAGTTATAAAAGCATTCATACTATGTAATTGGCTGCAGAAAACATGGGCAAAACTCTCTTTGTTAGTGAAAACTGAAACTATTTCTGCAAATGCAGTTTTGCTAAAGCGTGAGTGTGGGGTTCTGGCTGTGGGCATCAGACAGGTCTGACACAATGTACAGTGGATTGTTGACCATGCAGGGTAGAGAGACGATGATGAAAACTGGAGACCACACATTGCAAACAAGCTACACAGGCAAGGCAATTAGAAAAATGTTGGCCTAAAATGGCCTGGAATACAGAACGTGTGTTGTCATAAGGGGAGGGTGGGGCTAGGCATGCATGCAATCAGTTAAGCTTCTAGAGAGGCTGAGGCAGGTGCATCACTGGAGCCCGTGAGTTTGAGCAGTATATTGAGACCTTGTCTCAAAATTAGCAGTAGTGCTACAATTTGAGGACAGCCTGGGACTCATTGAGAAGACATACTGAATGAAGCACTGAAGTTTTATAGAATTATGACTATGCTGGTATAAGTATTAATTGAAACTATAATTATGCTTGGTACTTTTTACTAGAGATTAAACTGTTCTTTATTTTTTAATATGTAAAATTTATTAAACTATTCATTTAAAAGATGGTTAATTGTTTTCTGATGGGTAGGACTATATTAATAGGTTGTGAAATATGCATATAACTTATGGGTTTTACCATATGTTTAGTTTTCAGATAAAAGGAGGGCTACTCCTCCTCTCATTTATAAAACTGACACAGGGAGGTTTCTTATCTCAGTTCTGTGCACCAATCTCTTTGGATGATTCATTCTTCCTATCATGATTATTACTGTAAAGTTAAGCAAGCGTGTGTTTATTACAACCACATGTGAATCATGTTAATTAAACTATCATTAATATTCTCTTATTGCAGGTGCCTAGCTATTATTTTAACTTAGATATTTTCACGGGATTGTTGATCTTTTATATAACACAAAACATACTACAGTGGATTGACTGAAAACATCTAAGCAGGAAAGACAGAAAATAACAACAACAACAACAACAACAACAACAAAAGCCGGGTGTGGTGATGCACACCTTTAATCCCAGCACTTCAGGGGCAGAGGCAGGCGGATTTCTGAGTTCGGGGCCAGCCTGGTCTACAAAGTGAGTTCCAGGACAGCCAGAGCTACACATAGAAACCCTGTCTCAGGAAAAAAAAAAAAAAAAAAAACAGAAAATAACATTTGACATTTAGTTGATGTGCCTTTGCATGAGGAAGTTTTTATTTAGAAATATGTCAACTTTGTTTTATAATTGATAATATCTATAAACTTGAAGTATTCCCTGTATTCTGAAGAAAATATGTATTCTTTGTGGCGAAGGTAGCCATGTTTTTCCTATACATTTTTAAATGACAGATAATTGTGTATGCTCAGAGGTGTTCTCATCTGTTGCAATCAGATCTGTGTTCCCCTCACAATATTTATGTATTCAGAACTTAACCTCCAAAACCTCAGAATGAGAATGCTTTGGGAAATGGCCTCTTTAGAAAGATAGTAAGTTAGCATGCATTGAGTATTGTAGTCCTAATCCAATCTGATTTAGGCCTTTCTGAAAGGAGGAAATTATGGTAGAGATAGTCATGTGCAGTGTCGGGACACTAGATGAAATGGCCATCTACAAACCAAGATGAGAGTTCACAGAAGAAACCAGCCCTGAGACTACCTGACTTAAGACTTACAGACCCATGTGTTTAAGCCACCAGTAATATTCATTGATACTAGGTATTGGTATCATCTCAATACAAAAAAACTCGCAAATAAAGTATATCTCCTTTTTAATTTTTTGGTTATGTTAAAAAATCTTTTTTTATTCAGCCTCTTTCTGTCCAGTTCAAGCTAGACTCACTATGCAGCTCAGACTGGGCTCAATATTGTGACCTTCCTGTGACTCAAAATGGGATTATAGTTTGTGTTACCACGTCTAGCCATAAAGTGTGACTCGAGCTACCTTCCCGCCAGCAGGAATACACGCAAACACCAGGATCCTTCTACAGACTGCTTTATTGAAGCCTTGAAAGAGGAAGACCCAGAGCCCGGAAGGGGCTCGGCTTATATAGCCAAGGAGGAGGCGTGTCTTAACCGGATTGGCTGCTGGGCCATCACTCATGTTAAGCCCCGGGCTGGGCGGTGATCAAGCATGGTTACGCAACAGGCACATGCGCTTTAGGGTTGTTTACCCACTCTATACGAGGGGTGATAATAGGATGTCGGCACCATCTTAGAATGGCGGCAGAGCAGACTCGGGTGGCCCTCTACAATAAAGTATTGTTAGTCTATCTTTTCAGTAGAGATTTCCCCACACTGATCTAACTAAATCATGTCAAGACGAACTGACCAGCTAGTGACACTCCACTAATCCATGTGAAAGAGTAAGGCCCAGAAGCCATGCTTCCTCTTGGTGTTCTTGTGTATGCAAGAGTCTACACAATCAGTTGGTGCTTCCATAAGACTGGGCTTTATTTTGGGATGTTTTAAGTTGGAGCAACAAGAAGCCTATGGCTATTCTATGGTAAAATATTGAATTGAGTGCCATAATTTAGAATTGAGCTGAAATTTAGAAACTGTTTGATACAAGACAATGAGGAGGAACAACATTGATCCAAAAGTCAGATCAATTTATTCATCCTGCTTAAGGTTGTCCAGTTAACTGAGGACAGACTTTGCTCATTAAGGGCAGTCATAATGACTGCCATGGTGACTCGAGAGCATGAAGACAGAATAGCCTGGAGAGCATTTCTAATAGGCTGCTGTCTAGAACCTATTCCTACATCTGAACTTCAGACTTGTCTCCATATTAAAACAACTTATCAGATGTAAAAATTAGTCTGATAAATACTAAATTAGTAATCTCAAGTATCATATTGCAGCTCCATACACACACATACAAATATATTGTATAAAATATATATATATATATATATATATATATATATATATATATATAATTCATTTGCTGCCAATTCTGTTTTATTGTTGGAATTTATGTGAGATGTAACCTTGGTATTGGGGTATTTAGAAATTTGACTCAGTAACTATGGTAGTACTCACTGTCCTGAATAATATTATTGAATGGGTCTGAGAGAAGTCTAGGCATCTATATTTTTTGATTAATCAGATGAGTCCAGTGCAAATCATTGCCCCAGTTAATATAATCAAGGATCTCTATAGTTCTACTCATTCACAATATAGGATAAAAGGTGATTTAAATGTATAGTATTTGGAACTTCTTTTTGCCATTTCTGATATACTTGGTACCTGTATGACACCATAAATTCCATATATATTCATATATATTTAAATAAGGTTACATAGTTAGATTCTTCAATGAACTAACATGTGTCTTTGTTTTTGTGATTCAAGCATCTTTGAAGTTTTCAAGTGAGCCCACAGCACTTGAAACTGGGTTATCATCCCAATCCCAGCTGTGCAATGGACGCAATTATTTCAGGAAGAGAAACAAGCACCACGAAGGAACAAAATGTAATTGCTTCTATGATAGTCATTTAGTTTCCAAGAGTAAAGATTCAAACCAGCATCTCCATTAGCCTAACAACAATTACACAGCGTTCCTTTTCATCCATGTCTTCTAGGCTTTTCTTTCTTGAAGCTTTCTAAAGGGTATTTGAGTGATCTAACATTAACCACCCACACACTGTATTTACCACTATTATTAGCACAGCAGATGATCTTCACAATTTAGTGAAGCTACAAGAAGCGTTATTACAGATTTTCTTTTTAAAGTGCTTCCAAATCATTTGCCATTTCTTCCAATTTGTAACCCAGGCAGAATTGTTCTCAAGTGACCTTCAGTTATTTCTCTTAACTTCAGCTTAAAATTACTACAATTAGTAAAACTATGTAAGTGCATCTTAACCTTGGATATACTTCCTTCTACATAAATTCACAATAGACAGAGACACAAACCTGACAAAGTAAAATGTAATAGAGTGGCAAGGTCTTACTTTCAGGTACCCAAGTAAACACATGATTATCCAAAATAGATGGTTTATGGCCACTAGTAAGGAAATTCATTACATTGGGGTTGCAGGGAATGCATAACTTCTATGAAAGCAAATTAAATTTTAGTCTTTTTTTAAAAAAATGTTCAGCAGGTCATCATTCTGAATGTTCCACCAACTTTTTATAAAATCCTCTCTGGTGTTATTAAACACTGAAAATGTTCAATACGGTGAGTAAACACTATATTGAGCTGCACAATAATAAAGTGTGTTCTGCAGGAAGTGAACAAAATACCTTGTGTGGAACGGTTGAGAGGCAAATGTACAGAAAATTGTGAGCTACAGGAAGATCTGCAGGTAACTACCAGGAGGCACATGGGAAATGATGAGAAAGGAACTTTCTAAAATCCACATGAACAATGCTGAGACATTGTATACTGAGTTACTTATGTAAAGCCTGGACAATATTTTGTTCTATGGAAAAAAAAAACCTTTGAAACTGAAAACAATGAGAGTGATAAAAAGAAAACATGATATTTTAATGATTGTGTTATCTGATGGAATATCGATTATATTTTGGTAGTAGGTAGACATAAGTATCAAGTGATAGAAAGTTCTGCAATGTCAAACTATCAAATGCTAAAGTGTAAAAGATTAACCTTTGGTATGATGTTAATAGACTTTTCTCAATAATTTTGGCTAATGGCTTTAAAATTATTATTAACCAAGTGATTTTTGTTTTGGAAGAGAGGGCAGGATATTAATTCCAAATTTTCTATCAGTGCAAAATACTATGTTACTAAAGCAACTGGTTTACTTTTTAAATTGCATCTTTTTTACTTATTTCACATGTACATGTGTGTGTGTGTGCACTTGTATGCCAGAGAATACAAGTAGAAGTCAGTTTACAGAAGCTGGGTCTCTCCTCCAACCATGTGGGCTATGGAGATGCAGGTGAACAGACTTGGCAGTATGAATCTTCACCTACTTCATCTCACCTGCCCAAGCAAGTGGATCTTAGCTGCAATAAATAGATTGAAAAAAAAACTGAAGAGATATAGTTAATAAAATTGCCTCATCTCAAAGGCAATGAACGTATCTGTATATGCCTCAAATAATTGGTATTGATATAGTAAATCTGTGCAATTGCATATTTCATAAATGATGAAAAATATTAGATTTTCTAAACTTAACTATATTTACACATTTAAGCTACAGAGTCTCTTCCAATTTGCTCAAAACTTTCAGAGCAGGAAAAACTAAAGTTTTGCACTATATTAGGCAAGGAAACATCATCCCCAACTTACATTCTCTGCTTTTATTGTAGAAACCTCTTGGTTTACTCTTGGTCTCGGGTTTCCCATACATAGCTGCTTTATTATTTTTCCATCCCTGGGTAGATATTTTGATATCTCCATCTCTGGGGTGGAATTTTGCTGTGCCGATCTCTAGATCTAGAAAAAAATCTTCAGAAGATATTTAAATTGTCTGTTCTCAACCTGTATTCCTGAAAATTCACGTTTTTCTGGGGTTAACATTTTAGACACATTGGACAAAAATTATAAAGTTACTGGGACAAGTTTCCCTATATGAGAAATGTGTAAGTAAGTTGGCATGCAAAATATGTTTAAGCTTTTTCCTTTCCTCACTAGAATGGTTAGATAAATAAACCATCTTTAATTTAGACAAAGACTTCAGTTGAGGATGCTTTCAATGCATGTGAATATGTTGCTGAACAGATTGTATTTCAGTACAAGATTTCAAATACATAAATCAGTAGAAGTGTTGCCAGGTATAGTCATAATTTGAGAATATTTTAATGTTAAAAGATCTTGAATACACTCAATAATATATTGAAAGAGATCTAATACAACACATTATGTACTTACTTTGAATATAAAAAGTGAGTCCTAACATATTTCTTGTATGTGTACGTGATAGATACCAGGACCAAAGGAAATTTCAGCTAATGTCTGAACTGGTAAGTTAGGTACTCAGTGATATCTTGGTAAAGTGTGATAGATCTCCTCTATACATTTTCCAAGAAGAATCCATTGCTGACCAACTGTACATGTGTGATCATCTGCTGTTTGTTGACCAACTCTCTGTATCTCCAAGGCATCCTTGCCATGCCAAAAGCATGTGTGCTATTCCTCCTGCATTCTCACTTACAGAAGCAGGCTGCTGATTTCCTAAATGTTGTTGCAGCCATTAGCTTGGGGTGAAGGAAGAGGTGAGAATGAAATGGATTTGCACAAGATTAAGTAAGGTATTTTGGTTAGAAAATCTTGTCCCTGTTTTTGCTGGTTTCTTTGTTATGGAACCTAATATTTCTTTTTCTTTTTCTGTGATGTCTGCTGCTCAGTTGCTGGTTGAATAAAAACTCAAATGCAAAGACAGGGTACACTGGGAAATTACTCAGAAACTGGACTTTACTATATAAAACTAGGATTAAGAAATAGGCAACACCAACATTCTCTTCAACCTGTCCTCTTGCTGAAAGTACCTAATTGTTCTCACATGAGTATGCTTGATTCATATTGGGCTCGTCTGAAACTCCTTTCTCAATATCTTTCTCTGGGAAGTCACCCTTCAAGACCTAGGATCACTAAATATCTTTAGTTTTCCTCATTCCTAACTATAATATTGAAAGAAAAAATAAAAAGGAGCTGTACTCTTACTTTGTACTTACAAAGCATCTCCAGTAAGTGTTGCCATACTATATGCTGTTCTTGATTTCAATGGAGAACAAAACTGCTTTTCTAGTAACTCTCTATTCCTCCATACTCCTCAGCTGCTTGGTTCAACAGCCTTATAACCCAGGGATCTTTTTTTAATTCTGTGACTTGTTTGCTTGTTACCTAGTAGTTATTTACTTGGTGCCTATGGGAAGCGGGCATGGCCGGGGCCGGCCGCATGAGCCAAGATGGCACACTAGCTCTATGTCAAGCCATGCAACCTCCAACCTCCCAGTCTCAGTCATGCGCAATAAAAGCAGCCTGTGTAACTCCCCGGAGAGATGGTGTAATGCCTCGTGATACCATTCTATCATCCTATCCTGCATGCTGCCTTGGGCGTGTGCATCTATGATTGGGTGGTATGAGGTGACATGAGTGAATGGAAGAGGATAAATTGTGGGCAGTCCCAGGAGGGTGGAAAGGAGAGGAGAAACGGAATAAAGGAAGCTGGGGAAGCTGTGTGAGACCTGCAAATAAAGAGAAGCAGCTGCAGCTGCGTGAGACTTGCCTTGGCTTCCATGTGTGTCATTCTTTCCATTGTCTCTGCTGGTTGGAGACGTGGGCTGTGACAGGTGCCAAAGTAAATTTGTAACTAAATTTTTGCTTTAATAAAACCATAATGATTTAGAAAAATTTTAGTTTTTTTTTATAACTAAATGTGGTAAAACATTATAGTTGAGAACTTTTACAGAACTATTTATTCAATTTTTATCTGACATAAAGAAGAGAATAATTTAATTGATAACTCAACCAAAATTTATTTCATATAAAATGTATGTTAAGTCCTATTGTATGTGCCACAAATAGTGCTTTGCTATAAAAGTATTTAAATTAGTTATATTTGTGCAGCTTATATATTATTGGAAATTGGCAGACCATAAACAAATAAACAGGCTATTACTTGATACTGATGAGTGAAAAAAGTTAGCTAATTAGTACAGGTTGACTATCTGGGCAAAGCTTAACTGGTGAGTCTCCTCTTCCTTGATCCTGGTTTTATGAGTTTCAGTACAATGTCAGGTTAATTCCCTAGTGTACTCTTATCTTTGCACTAGAGTTTTTTTTTTTTTTTTTTTTTTTTTTTTTTTTTTTTTTTTTTTTTTTTTTTTTTTTTTTTTTTTTTTTTTTTTTTTTTCAGTCAACTAACAACAGAGCAACAGACCACAGAGGAGAAGGGAAAATGTAAGTTTCCATAATGGAGATACTGCAAAAACAGTGAGGTAAATAAAATAAAAATTGATTTACTTATCTATCACAGATAGTCTGAAGAAAAATTAACTTACCTGCCTATAAGGAATGGATATATTCTAAAAAGACACTTGGTCCCCTTCTCTGAATATCAAACTATTAAAANATATATATATATATATATATATATATATATATATATATATATATATATATATATTAGTAGCATTGTATTAAGCCTCGGATTAAGACAACATACATAGAGAATAAGAAATAATGTACTTCACAGAGGTGAAGATATAAGTGGAAATGTCCTTGATTTATGGAACTAAGGCATACTATAAAGTCAAATGTAATAAAGAGGGTTGAGGACATAGCTTTGATGGTAGACTGCTTAACATGCAGATCTGAATTGTCCCCAGTACCACAAAACCAGTTGTGTTCAGACATTCCTATAAACTGGAATTAGTATGGAAGCAGCATGGCCAAAGGCTCAGAGTAATCATAAGCTATATAGAAAATTCAAGGTCAGACTGGGCTGTATAGGTTCCTATATAAACAAAATTAAGTAAATTAATTTTAAAGGACAATTATCTTTCCTACAGATATGCTTTCTGTCCATTCACATGATGCAACTAGAAATGATATCACCTAAAATGTTGACGTGCTAGAATATATCAAAATTCAATATATTTTATTCTTCTCTGTGCTTTGCCAACCTTTACATGTATTTAAAAATCAAAGATCCCCACTCATTTTTTTTATAGCTGTAATATGGGACAAGTTAGAGGCTGGAATCAGATATTGAATTAAAGTTAAAGATAACCAGGAAAAGAGACAGGAGGGAGGGATGTGTGTAAGTAGTCCATATCTAATGGTAAGTTAAGGTTGATGACCAGAAATCCTGAAATCTTAAATATAAATTCATTATATTTGTTGGATTCAGTTCGGTCTAGTCATTGTTGTACTCCAACATTTCTTTCAGAAAAAGTATATTTTCCTCTTTTTTATCTAACACCAACACTTTTCCTGATTTTTCCCACCAAAACTAGACTAACTCACAGCCTCAAACGTACACCTCACCTTTACCAGAAATATATCTTTAAAATACATCTGACCCTTTCAGTTAGGAAGTGATTTCTCTTTCTGTGATGGCTAGTCTAGCAAACATGTTTTTATATACATCTATTCATGAGAAAAATTATTTGAGTAACAAACCTGTTATTTTATAGAAAATCAAATAAAAAATTTGTAATGACATATGGTATATATAATAACCAAAAAAATCACTCTGTAAGGTATGAAGGGAAAGTAAATGGCATAAACTTATACTCCTGAAAGAAAAAAATAGCAAGTTTATCAATATTTTAAAATCTTTAATTGTCACAAAGAACATTCTGACATAAGCAGGACTTGCATTCTTTCAAAGTTCACATTATTGAGCACCTGGGTCATAGTTGAAATATGTGTTAGGATACGCAGAAAAAATGAATACAGTACATCTTCAAGGTATAAGCCAACCATAGACTAAGAATCTCAACATCATTGGAGAACAGCCTTTCTAAGAAGTGGTATTAATGTTTTTTTGATATATACCATTTCAATAAGTATTTTCAATAGTTTGATTTGTAATAATCTTAAATTTTAAAACATATGGATAGCAAAAAATACTCTCTAATGTCCCTCCCCTAAATAAATTCAACAGTTGTTAATATTTAATTTTGAGCTTTTTTTCATCTCTCTTTCTCACTCCCCCAAATATGAACACAAGAACTCAGACACATAAACACAGGAGACTATGTGGAAATATCATTTTGCTCTAAATCTATGAATTATTTATAAATATTAAAGAGGATTATATAATTATAGAATTATAACATGTGTCCCAAATTTTCCTTTATGGTAATTTTCTTGACCCAGTTTGCAATGCAGGATTATACCACATTGCACTCTGGTATGATGTTTTATTCATTTATCTGTACAGGAAAAAAGTAAGTAAAAATGAGAATTTATAAGTAGATATTTCCAAAAGAAAGGAAGGGTTATAGCCTGTATTTTATTTTTAATCAATTATTTATAAATTAATTTAAAGAAAGGATCCTGTGTATTTTAAGGTAACCTCACCTCACTACACAGTTGTCAATGTCCTTGAAGCCTATGCCTCATCAAACTCTTCTGAATTCTAGGTTTACAGGTGAGCACCATTAAGCTGGGTTTATGTCGTATCGGAGATTGAGCTTCAGGGCTTCATGGGTTACCTATACACCATGAAGACTAAACAGCTGGTCTACAACTGGTAGATATATTCATTGAAAGGAAGTAAAGATTTGAGAGTGCAAATGTATCTAGTGGATTGATCCACTGTTTGCTTCACAATATGATGACTATGTATAAAGGAGTTGAAATTACAAGGAGAAATCTGATCTGTGGAAGTAAACCAAAAGGGTTTTGAAGGGTATATCTTATTCCTGTGTACATTCTCTATCTAGACTACTATGTGGGGAAGTGTCTCCTCTGTCATATTTTTCTACTGTCATGATTTTTTTCCAGCCACAAGTTTACAGTGGAGAAATCCACCACATACATATTGAACTGCTTTTTAAAAATAAAAGAAATGTTTCATTATTTTATCACATCTCTCAAGTAATTATCATAGGGATGAGAAACCTAATTAACCTATGAGAGATAGGTCTTACTGCATTAGAATCAATTTAAAATGCTAACGAAATAGAATTAGAAAATCATTTTGAGTCCATCAGAATAGCAATCAACTCAAATATGAATCATTATTAGCAACTGCATTTTAGGTAAAAAAATTTAAGATGCATATAATATTTAAACAGACTAGAACAAGTTCATTCATTCCATAATAATTGCAAAGAGAAAATAACAGTGTTAGAGTGTAAAATATGGCAAGCACATTTAGCAATCAAAACGAACATCACCAATAACTCCAGAAATTGACATGATGTCATTTAGAATATGCTGAACTGGGAAACATTATCACTTCTGATATGTTCTTGCCAAAATAGATAACTAGACACACTAGTTGTGAAGAAATGAAAGTATTGGCCTAACAGATAAAATGTTGAGGCAGATAGGCCTTAATGTGTCCAACAATCTCCTAACTACAAGAGGGTATACCAGAGAAGAACAGAAATCAAAATTTAAAAACTAAACCTAAGGTATGCCTATTGCCTTTTAAGAATTAAGTATATCCAATTTCATTATGCTAAGAAGAGAAGAGCAACATAGAATGGTTATTTTTTCACTTAATATATAAACTACTGTTGAGATACTTTCTCTTTAAGTACTTCTTAGCTGAGTACAATGCTTCATGTTGATGTCATCAATGATGTCACAAGACTCTTAGTAACCAACATGATTACCTCTACTTTGGTTACTATCCTGGCTCTCCTCAGCCATTACAGACATATTGCCTCCCTAAAATTGGTGCTTTATCTGGTGGGAACTTTTGGAAATCTTGTCATAATTGTTCTTACAAATGTTCAAGTGCCCTCTCTCCACTGTTGGGCATTTTATCTAAGGTCCTGAGAGTCTCACCTCTGAGAGCTCTGGTACTCTCTAGAGGGTGCTCCCACCTCCCACCTGCCACCTCCCACCTCCCACCTCCCATCTCACACTTCCCGCGCCCTGAGGTTGAATATTTCCATTCATTCTCCTGGCCCTCTGGGCTTTTCTTCTGTCTCCCCACCTGATCATGTTCCCCTTTTTTCCTCTCCATCCCTTCTCAAACACAGGCCCTTTCCTCCCTCTGCCTCCTGTGATTATTTTCTTCTTCCCAAGTGGAATTGAAACATGCTCACTTGGACCTTTCTGCTTTTTAACCTTTTTGAGTTCTGTGGATTGTATCATTGATACTCTGTACTTTTTGGCTAATATCCACTTATTAGTAAATACTTAACGTGCATGTCCTTTGGGGTCTGAGTTACCTCACTCAAGATATGGGTTTAGTGAAGGTTGTTTTTTTTTTTTTTTGCCAATCTGAGAGTTACTGATTTGTCCTATTGACGGTATCTTTAGCCTTATAGAAGCTTTTCAGTTTCATGAAGTACCATTTATCAATTGTTCTTAATACCCGAGCCATTGGTTTTCTGTATAAGAAATTTATCCTGTGCTGAAGATTTCAAGGCTCTTTCCCACTTCCTCTTCCATTAGATTTAGTGTATTTGGATTTATGTTGAAGTGCTTGATCTACGTCTCCTTGAGCTTTGTGCAAGGTGACAAATACAGATATATTTTCATTCTTTTACATACAGACTGCCGGTTAGACCAGTACCATTTATTGAAGATGCTTTCTTTTTTCTATTGTATATTTTTGACTCTGTCAAAGATCATGTGTCCATAGTGTGTGGGTTTACTTTTAGGTTGTCAATTTTATTCCATTGATTGACCTGTCTCTGTACCAATACCATGCATTTGTAATCACTATCCCTCTGTAGTATAGCTCAGGACAGGGATGGTGATTCCTTCAAAAGTTATTTTAATTCTTAATTGTTTTCACTATGAATTTGAAAATTTTTCTATCCATGTCTATGAAGAATCGTGTTGGAGTGTTAATGGAGATTTCAATGAATCTGTAGATTTCTTTTGGTAGGACTGACATTTTTCCCATGTTAATCCTACCAATCAATGAGCATAGGAGATCTCTCCATTTTCTGAGGTCTTATTTGATTTCTTTCTTGAGAGACTTGAAGTTCTTGTCATACAGATATTTCACTTGTTTGGTTAAAGTTACACCAAGATATTTTACATTATTTGTGACTATTGCGAAGAGTGTTGTATCCCTATTTTCTTTCTCAGCCCATTTATCATTTGTATAAAGGAAGGCTATTGATTTGTTTGAGTTAATTTTTGGGATCACTTAATTTATGTATACTATCATATCATCTGCTTTTATGCGATAGTCAGAGTACACAGTCTTAAAGCAATTATACCTGCTCTCTAGTCTTTCCACTACCTCTGAAATGGTCTTTTTGCCATAGGTGTAGGGGTTCTGTTGTAGGTGTGCCTGACGTCATCTTGTACCCAAGACTAAGTTGTTTTCTGCATTTTAATCAGTTGTGGCTTCTGGTAGTGTTTTCTGTATGTGCCAGTTTAAGTTTCTTTGCTGAGTGTGAAGGCTGCACTTTCCTGTGTATATAAATTGACACAGGGAAGTGCAAGATCTGGCACAATAGAGCTCAAGAAAGGAAAGTCAAGGTCCTTGACATTACCCCAAATGCCTCTGAATCAATATGGCTTTAGCTAAGACAGCAGAGAATTAGAAGGGCCATTGCTTAGGTTTTTTTTTTCCCACTTGTAAGCCACATAAAACTGAAACAAAGCTACTGAATACACCAGTTTCTGTGACTGAGAATTACTGATCATGTTACACTATTTAGGGACCAATAAATGTCATGGAGAAAGAGTGCATAGCAAGTCTCCATGGCTGAGAAATTCACTGTACTGTGTGAATGTGGGGGATATGGAAGGAGTTCATGGAAAAGAGCAGAAAATGTCTGCTTGCTTGCTGGCTGCCAGGACTGTTTTTATATATGTATAAATCTCATTCCTATGGTTTTTTTTTTTTACTAAGTTTATACATTATTCAAGTTGTATATTGAATATATTGTTGGATATATTGAATATATTATTGAGCTACTTTCCATTTTTTAAATGAATATTTTGATTTCAAATTGATATTTAAAATTTTATCTATTTCTTTCATAGTCTTTTGATCATGGATTTTCCCCTCTCCCAACTCCTCCCATATATCATCAGCTTCCTACCCTACCCTTCCAATTTTATTCTCTCTCTCTCTCTCTCTCCATCCCCCCTTCTGTCTCAAAAAGAAAAGGAAACAACAACAAAATACAACAAATAAGACACAAGTAAGATAAAGAAAATCTGGAACAAAACCAAAAGTCCACCAGAAGCACAGTGTATGTATTGTTAGCTAAGAACTCCTAGACATCTGGCTTGCCCAGGAATGTGGTTGAGAGACCTAGTGACTACACTGGAGAAAGTGGATTTCTCCTTTGCCAACAGATATAAAAAATACTTTAAAAGTATATCCTCTCAGTTTTAATGCATAATTGATCTGAACTAAAGAAAAATAATAAATATGGTTAAAAAAACCTACTCCAATTCTGTTCTTCAACCCTATATTGGCAAATTTCAGTCTTTAAACTTATGTATAAAATAACTAATGTTACCTATGTTTTCTTATTAAATATTTTAATATCAGGTTTCATAACTTGTCTGACTTTTTCAGTCCCAAGACTAGTCAGGTTGAACAGTCCATTTATTGTGACAAGTTAGTTTAAATATCACCATGAAACACACAAGTTACTTGGACTGAAACAGGGTCCTTTAAAAATGTCAGTAAGAAAAGTGACTTTTATGTTTTATTGTTATTTGAAAATGGTACAAAGTTTGCCAAACTCTCTTCACATAAAAGTAGTTAAAAAAAAAAAAACATTGGCAACAGCCTATGGAGTGAAAAGGAAATGGGTTTCAGTGAAAATAATATGCCCTAATGTCCTAGAGTGGCCCAGGGGCTCCTGAAGTGCTTGGAAGAGCCACTTGGTTGGAGAAGTGAAAGGGATTATGTGCTCTAGAGTAGAGGGACATTTACCCAGAGGAGAGTGTCTCACAGTACAACAATCTCACAGAGCTAACAAACTTCTTGGTTGATAATCATTTATAACTGCATTGCAGTTCTTTTCAGCATCACAGGGCTTCCTCTTCCCTACTACAACCTTTGGATAATTACTTTCAATTTTCTGCAATTAGTATTTTTTTAAACATTGTAACAGCATAAGAAACCTTTAAAAAGGAATCTATATCAAAGTTTACCATAGGCTTTCTTACAGAAGATATTGTAAATTGGACAAGCTCAGATTTTTTTAATCAACCTTGAAGGACAACTTTTTTGGAATATGACAGAAATTGCAGATTCCACAAAGATGGTTCAAACACTTCCTGTATAAATTAAGAGCCTGCAGAAATCCCATACTCTACCACTACATCATTATAGACAAAATTCTTGTGCATCCAGATTGTATAAAGTCTATCAAAATAGAACTGCTGATTATTTTAAACTTGAAAGTCATGTTCCAATCATTATTTGATGTAGAGAGCCATGCCCGAGCTGGTTCTGCTGCCATTCCAAGATGGTGCCGACATCCTGTCACCACCCCCAGCCTGGGACAAGCAAACAAGTTCAGTGCATTTGTGCGTGTTACAAAGCCATGTAAGTCACCGCCCATCCCGGGGCGTAACTTGAGGTAATAGGCAGTCAGCCAATCCTGACGACACACGTCTCACTGAGGTGTATATAAGTGGGACCCATCTTGGGCTCGCCCTCTTCCTCCGCATGATGTAATAAAAGTATGCTTGCAGAAGGATTCTGGTGTCCACATCTGTTCTTGCTGGCGAGGCGGTAGCGTGGGCACTTACAATTTTACACTTTTGTTTTTAATATCTTCGTTGCGTTCTCTCTTACTTTTCCCCATTAACCTTTTGTTTGTCTCCTCCCTGGTGCTTGTCCAGGTTGCTGCTTCATTTAAAGTTCTGAGCCGGGTTGACTCCTGAACCATCTGTGACAGACACCATCACGCTGTCAGCCAGCTGCACTGAAGTGTGACAGCATTGCTTTCCTTCCTGCAATTAGGTTTTTGTCTCTTAAAGAGTTAAGGGTGTTTGCTGTTTATCTATACTGGGGTGATTGTAAGGACCTGGTCGATTTAGCTGTCAGTGAACTAAAACATTTATAAATAGCACCGAATAAAAGAATGTTACAGTTTTGTTTTATTTCCATCACCTTAAAGACAAATGTCACTTGCAGTCATCTGCAGACACATCTGCTTTGTTTCTGAGGATGCAGACTAGTAACTATAGTGCTGTTCTATATGTATAGCCAGAAACGACAGACAATACAATTGCTACGTATCCTTTTAAAATATCATTTAATTATTTCTTGTGTGTGTTTGTGTGCATTTCAAATATCCATGGACACTGTGCCCCTTAAATATGTTCCAGCTCACCCACTATTACTGTTTTATCACACTTATCTTCTAGCACAGAGGTTTTGTTTTTCCATCTTAGTAAAGAAAATGTGAAGCCATTTTCCTTTATTTTTTTGAATCACAATGCAGTTGAATTTCTTTCTCTACTTAGAACAACTATTTTTTCTCCCTTACGCTACATGCAGAAAAGGAAAATAGTTGGTATCCACAGAACTTTAAGAGGCATCCGTTTTCCAATAGATAACATCTGCTCTGGACTAATGAGCTTTTCCTCTCCTCCACCTCCATTTCCTACTCTCAACTGATTCTGTTTGTCCTAGGATCGTAATAGAGAGATGCAGAAGAAGTAAGGCTTAAGGAAAATTTACTAGTTATGCCACTTGAGGGCAGATATGACAATTGCAATTGTCAGTGCTCAGTAGCAGGATGCTTTTATGGGTTTCCCTGGAGACCCTTCTGGGAACTTCTAAGTCAAGCTGTTTAGGTGAAGCCAGGCTATCTTTGTGGTGCTGCTCCTTCCAACTCCAGTGTCAGGACCTATTATCAATCCTCTAATCAGTATGCTTGCTCTTTCCAAAGTCAGCTAGGAGGGTAACTTTTACAGACATCTAACGATGTTTTATTTGGTGAGGTTTTGCCTGACCTTTGGTTTAGAAAGCTTTGATATTCGTGGCATATTCAAGGCAGACTCCTTAGACACTACCTTTTGTGCATAGAGCCCTAATTATTTTCTTGAGATTTTTTTTCTCACCAGACATTGCTCTTAATGTGCCTGTCTGGTTCCTCTTATGTGACCATAAGTGAGAATTCAAAACTTCTACAGCTCCCCAACAATTTCATTCAAGGTCATTCTCGTCATGGACTTTTCAAACACAAGATCTTCAGTGAGTTTGCTTTCTTCATTTGTGGAGAGTGAGGATGAGCTTGAAGAACTGTTTGCACACATTGGAGCACGGTTCCCTTGAGCTCCACCATGTAGCACTGTATTGTTCTGTATTGCATGCATTTTACTGTACCTGTATTGCTTTCAGTCTTTTCAAATTACTTATTTTATGTGTTTGAGTGTATGCATGTCTGAGCATCATGTGTACACAATGCCTGCAAAGGCCGGAAGGGGGTTGGATCTGCTAGAACTGTAGGTGCATTGAGAACGTCTAAAAAAGGTGCTAAACATTGATCCTCTGGAAGAGCAAGCATTGCTCTTAACTGCTTAGCCATCTCACCAGTCCCTACTTGCAGTCCTTTTGGGAGCTTTATAAAGAAGTAAAGCTTACACTTATCACTATGCTATCTGACAATGAAACAGAACACAGGGACAACAAAACAATCTCTTTTCCTGACCTCCTCAAAATGCTATAATAGGTTCCCTCCGAGAAGGAAAATAATAATACAGACTGAAGTGTATAAATGCTTATATACTTCATTCTAAGTTCTCTTCATAGCCCTTATGTATGAGTGTACTCATCCACTCTCACAGATATATGATGGTTAGCTTTAATCGTCACCTTGACACAAGCTAGGAAGAGGGTTGCAATGGGGGGTCGTCTATGTTGGGTTGGTCTATGGGAATGTTTTGCGAGGCTATTTTTATTAGGTTCACTGATATGGCCAAGATAAGTGGTTCTGAACTGTTTAAGAGGAAAGAAAGGAAGCTTAACATAGCAGGAATGAATGTGAGTATGTATGGGTTCATTTCTTTCTGTTCTTGATGTCGAGGTGATGTGACCAGCAATTTGAAGTTCCTATTTGGTTCCTCACAATAATGTACTATAACCTGGATCTATAAGTTGAAATAAACCAGTCTGTTATTACTTATAGTTGCTTTATTATCTTCTACTGGCAGCTGACTATTCCTGATATGAGGATTGAAATTTATAAATACACTACGTACTCCCAAATTAGCCTAGAAATTCAATGAAATAAAAAAGGAAAAATGTATTCAGTACTTGAGAGTTTCACTTAAATATTTTTCAAAGATAATAGAAGAGTTAAAAAATAAAGTGAAAATTTCAACTCTGGAGTGAGATATGTCTTAGATGAAGAGAAAAAATGCATCTCAAGTGTCAGGCTTTGTGGTTGAGAATTACATAGAAAACTCATGAACCCAAGATTAAATATATATTCATTATCCAGGCCTCAATTAATGGGATTGAAACATTACCACTGATCATTCATAAAAATTTATCCTCACTTGAAAGTAATGTGATTTTGTTCTTAATTTATATGCACAGAGTGTTTGTAACACATTCATTTGCATAGATGTAGTCATAATTCACAAATGTGAAAAAATGAAAGCAAAATAAAACTGAAAGTCTTATGAAGGATGCTGAGTTTAATGAAGTCAAATACAATGATGTTTCCATTCTAAAGTCTTTGATCAATAAGTTCAAGAAGATAATATTTTCTCAAAGTCATTAAGCATCATAGTGTGTTTGGATCATATCCATTGGAGGTAATAGTCCCTATAGGTTAAAACAAAAGTGGTGTAAAATTCTTGAGGAAAATATTAAACAATATTGGTAGATTATGGTACTTAAGGAAAACCCTGCTTAGTTTGTCCAGATGGCCCTGTTCTCCTGATGTCCTCCACTCTCTCCAACTCTTACAATATTTCTGCCTCTTCTTCCCTAGGATTCCCTGAGCTACAAGGGGAGGAATTTGATGGGGAGACCTTCTGTGCAGACTCTCTGATAGAATGGATTCCTAATGATATTTTTGTAGTAGGAATTCTAGAATTTTGGTTTCCTTAAAAACATAGAAATATTGTAAGAATGTGTTTTTATTTTAATTGCAGGTATAGGGATGTGGGGCAGCTTCAGACTCTTCACCGCAGTTGACCATGACTTGCCTCATGCTTTAGCAGAAGTGTAGTTTTGCTAGCTGCAGAGAATTCTTGTGATTGTGTGGCATTTGGTATTCTGGGAATTTTTCAGAGGGCATATAAATGCCAGAGCCCTGAGAAGTGTGGTGGATGGTTGTTGGTCCTTTAGGGAAGTTGTCTATGGTTTGTTAGTATTTGTGCTCAAAGAAGAATAAATAAATTAATTCAGAGACCTCTATCTCTCTTCCTTGTATCCTTCCTTCTCTCTTATCTAGTGTTATGGGGTAAAACCACAGGTACAAAGGATGGGAAAAAGAACTTGCAAAGTAACAAACATCAGCTACATATTTTGCTATACTCACGGACTCATATACTCAGTGACTTAGATAATTGCTATCAGAGAGGCTTCCTTCCCTGGCTACAAGGTGGGACCACATGAGCCATTTGAAGATTTCCATGTATCCCCCTGGGCCAACAACTTGGCACATGGTCCTGTGAAACAACTAAGAAGGGCACATATGAGCTCACAGACTGAAGCAGCAAGCCCATGGCATAAATGGGTCTACACCAGGTCCACTGCATATATATTATAGCTATTATTAGCCTAGTACTTCTATGGGACCTCTGATGGTGAGGACAAGTGCGTCTCTGACTCTACTGCCTACTCTTGGGACTCTTTTCCTTCTGTTGGGTTGCTGTGTCTATTTTTGACATGAATACTTTTGCTTCGTATTATTATATTTAATTTTGTCCTGTTTATCTGTTCCATTTAGAAGCTTGTTTATTCCTAGTAAGAAACAGAGGTGGAGTGGTTTTGAAGGGAAGGGCAGGTGGTAGGGGGAGCTGGAAATAGTAGAGGAGGGGGAAACTATAGAAAAGGTAATTTGTATGAGAAAAGAATCAATTTTCAGTAAAAAGATAAAACCTTGCTATCTGCTCTTTAAAATACAGCTTCCAATAATAAATGTTTTATTTTTCATGTGATCAAACACTCACAGTTTATGGTTAAAGAGATATTCACAAGCCTTTATAGGCAAATGTTTATATTCATGTTTTCCTTCTTTGAGTATCAGTGATTTCAGGGTGAGCTCAAAAAATATCAGTGAAAGAACAGGCCTATCTGTGACCTTCCCTGAGACCTTAAATTCAAGGGTCTAAACTCCCAAAGCATAATTTATCCTTCAAATATGAAGAAACTCCTTCCACATGGCATTTAAATTCCCCATGGACTCCTGTTCATCAGGTTTCTGAATAATGTGATTATAATTTATATTTTAAAACAAGGTTCAATCATAATCACAAAGTCTACAATTTATGATTCCACAGATGGTATAAAAAGAAATCGGCAAGAACAATTCTATGATAGGTGCTTTAAGAGAGATTTATTTTAATATCAAATAATTCAAGAAGGAGAAAACAGATGAAGGAATGGAAAATTTTTACAAAACAGTTCCTCTGCAAAAGTTCATGCTGCAAAAGTCAAATGTAAACTGAAAGCTGTTAAACCACCATGCCCCACCATTTTCCAGAATGGAAAATGTTTGATTTATCCTTTGTTCTAATAATTGGCATAGTTGAAATTATAACTTATTTTAGCAAAACGCTATAAGCTTATTTGGATAAAATACAAGGGTGTGAAACTATGTATACAAGAAAATCGTAAGAGAGCTATTCATTAAAAATGAGATATAAACATAAAAAAAAAAACCTAGGAGAGTAATCGGATACCACTAGGTGGGTAAATCAGTGGCACTGAGTGGGAGGTAATATAACACTGTGTGGGTATCAAAGATTGCTAAGTAGGATGGAACTATGTGGAACAAGGATTTGTCTTCACTAGTCTGAAAAATTCCACTCAGTTACCTATAATAAGAACAATTGTCAGTAGAAAGAATATCATATTGTAGTGTCCAGTGCAGACAGTATACTAGAAAAATATAGCATTCACACTTCCATCTCTTGAAAACAATTGGTACATATAAGCCCAATATAAATCTAGATTGTTAACAGCATCACATCCAGATACCAGTTCAAAATTAGGTAAAACAAGAGCGCAGAATACATGTAGAATACAAACCTTACATTTATTTATTTATTTATTTATTTATTTATTTGACATAGTTATAGAAACAAACACCCAGAAACTCTGCTTGGGTAAGATTCTGTTTGACCAGAACAAAAAGCCCAAAGCTCAAAGTTTGCCACCCATGGGAAGGTGAGAGTCTTCCTCCTGAGAAAATACAGACATGAAATTCTGTCCAAGTCTTGGTAATGGTGATTCAGACGTAAAGGAAACATACATCTACCTGGCCAAAACTGTGAACATGGTCCTTTTGTTACTGAGCAGAATACGATGCATAAACAAAAAAATTTTCTGAGGTCTGCTTTTTTCAGCCAAGTAAAGGGTTAAAAGGGTTTACGTCCCGATTGAGTCTATGTATTTGGAAGGGCTGTGTGCCTTACACTATATATGTCAATTAAACTCAATTAGTGGACAGTGTCATTCAAGATTGCTATAGCCTTGCTAATTTACTGCTTGATTGGTCTAGCAATTACAGTCACAAGGGGTTTCCCAGCTCCCAAGTTTCCTTGTGGATTTGTTAATTTCTTTTATCAGTCACTGTTGCTTCATAGGTAATGTTCTGTCACTGAGAATAAAAGTTGCTCAGGATTGATATCGATTTATATGGTTGATAGACTGCTTATTCTTTCCCATTACAGGCCCTTCTTTATAACATAGGCACCTCTTGAAATCAACG
Organism: Mus minutoides; assembly: GCA_902729485.2. Taxonomy (NCBI): domain Eukaryota; kingdom Metazoa; phylum Chordata; class Mammalia; order Rodentia; family Muridae; genus Mus; species Mus minutoides. Next base: position 57,284 of record LR752279.1, on the reverse strand, counting down.
CTTCGGCATCCTAGGTTTCTTTGATTTAAATATTCATGGTCAACTTTTAATCACCTTCTTGCTTTTAACTTTTTTATTGGATATTTTATTTATTTTCACTTCAAATGTTATTTACTTTCCCGGCTTCCCCTCCAACCCCCACTCTACCCTATCACCCCTGCCCCTGCTTCTATGAGGGTGCTCCCACCCACACACACCTCACCACTCTGGCATTCCCCTATACTGGGGCCAAACCCCCTCAGGCCCAAGGGCCTCTCCTCCCATTGATGTTTGACAAGGCCATCCTCTGCCTCATATGGGTCATGGCAGCCTGAGCCATGGGTCCCTCCATGTGTACTTTGGTTGGTGGTTTAGTCCCTTGGAGCTCTGGGCGGGGAGGGCAGTCTGGTTGGTTGATGTTGTTCTTCCTATGGGGTTGCAAACCCCTTTATCTCCTTCAGTCCTTTCCCCCAATTCCTCCATTGGGTCCCCATGCTCAGTCCAACTGTTGGCTGGGAGCATCTGCATCTGTATTGGTCAGACTCTGGCAGAGCTATATCAGGTTCCTGTCAGAAAGTACTTCTTGGCATCTGCAATAGTGTCTGTGTTTGGTGTCTTTATACGAGATGGATCCCCAAGAGGGACAGTCTTCGGATGGCCTTTCCTTCAGTCTCTGCTCCATTCTTTGTCCCTGTGCTTCCTTTAAACTGGAGCAATTCTAGGTTAAAAATTTGGAGATGAGTGTGTGGCCCTTTCCCTCAATCGGGGGGCCTTACCTAACCTCTGGATATGGTTTCTATAGGTTCTCCCTCCCCTTTGTTGGGCATTTCAGCTAATGTCATCCCAGTTGGGTCCTGGCATCTGGGACTTGCTGGTGGCTACCCCCAATTTCCCTTCCCCCATTGCTACACACCTCTGTTCAATTTCCTAACCCCCTGTCTATCATACCATCTCCTCTCATGCCTGATCCTGCCCCAGTTTTTTTTCCTCCCTCTCCCCTCTTCCTCCCAAGTCCCTTCCACCCTCTATGTCCTGTGAATATTTTGTTGACCATTCTAAGAAGGACTGAAACATCCACACTTTGCTCTTCCTTCTTCTTGAGCTTCATATGGTCTGTAATTGTATCATGGGTATTCTGAGCTTTTTGCCTAATATCCATTTATCAATGAGTGTATAACATATGTGTTCTTTTGTGACTGGGTTACCTCACTCAGGATATTTTCTAGTTCGACTTATTTGCCTACAAATTGCCTCTAGAACCATTTTCCTGATGCTGGGGTTACTATATGTAATATAGTGACTATATCTATAGTCATATAAAATTTATATATTTAGATTGTGACTTTTTTACTGTTTGTTATACAAAATGAAGGGTTTTGCAAAAAAAATTGTGAAAAAAAAGAAAAAACCCATATGATTCAGTGAATGTACTAGAAATGCAGGTAGAACCTTTAATGTCTGTAGTAAAACCTAGTTGTCAAACATTTTGATTTAAAGTCAAGAACACGTGAATCTGCATTAACAGTCCCTCCAGTCTTACATTGAGACCAGGGTCAGCGCAGTGAGGTAAAGATCCATGAAACACAACACACAATTGTAATCAAGGACAAGAGTCAGCAATAATCACTGGATTTGACAGTTTGCTCAAATCTCAGGGAGTTCTCCTCGGCATATTCAGGTTCTTATGCTCCAAGTAACAACCAGATAGTACTTGGATCAATTTCTGAGTTTCAGAGTGTAGAAGTCTAATTGGTGAATTGACAATATTAGAAGAAGTATCAGGATAAAATCAGCATTGAGAAGGAATCCTATAGTGGTTATATAGTTTGAGACTGACCCAATAAAACCTGAGCTAAGAGTTTGCCAGCTAGCCTTCTGAGAAGGCAGTTTGAAATGACAGGCTACACTTCTTTTCCTTCTGAAACTTCCACTTCTCCCAGATAATCATGATATGACTCCCACTCACACAATGTCCCTGGAACTGCTGTTGAACTACACTTGGTCTGTAGCCATGTGTTAGTTCTTGCTCATGTATTTCCATTTACTGTTCCGTCCTTTTTCTTATTCTTCTCTTTCTTTGCTCTCTCCATCATTATTTTTCTTTCTTCTGAGTAAATAAAACAGAAAAATAGTAAATTTTCAAATTGTACTCAGAAGCAAAGTAATAACAATATCACGGAATATACCATTTTCATTCGACAATTTGAAGGGTACATTATCACGGAATATACCATTTTCATTCGACAATTTGAAGGGTACATTTTAGTCATTCAAACACAACCAATTCAAAAGAAGAAATTATAACTCTTTGAATTAAAATTTGAGCCTAAATATTGTGATGGTTTGAACAGGAGTAGCCCCCACAGATTCGTGCATTCAGCTGTTTGGCCATAGGGAGTGGCACTATTAGGAGGTATGGCCTTGTAGGTGTAGGAGCAGCCTTCTTAGACAATTATGTCATTGTGGAGGTGGGCTTTGAGGTTATATATGCTCATTATGACCGGTTGTGGCACAGAGTCTCCTTTTTCTGCCCGTGGATTAAGGGCTCTCATATCCTTCTCCAGTACTGTATCTGCCCGCATACTTCCATGAGTCTCACCATGATGATAATGGACTAAACCTCTGAAAATGTAATCTTGCCCCCATTTAAAGTCACTCTTCATGAAAGTCGCTATGGTCATGGAGTCTCTTCACAGCAATAGAAACCCTAAGAAAATACTATCTGCTTTACAGAATTAATGTCTTGTAATTAGAATTATGCAAATGTTGGTAGTTTCCTCCAGAAAATACTTTTAAAAAATAGGCTATATTAAATGAATTTAATTGCTTATGTTGTTTTCTATATATATCAAACATAAATTGTTTATCATTTTATAATTTTAATTATAATTTTTGGAGTAACTACTTTTGTAAAATGAATAATTTTCTAAAACAATTTGAAGGCATACTTGACATCTGTTCAACTTTACCCCTATCAAAGATTATCGTTTAATATTTGTACCACAGGGCATGTTCTTTGTGCACACCATTTTCTTCAAACCCAACATTCTTAGGTCATCCTGGGAATGTAAAGTACATCAACATAGTCACTACTTCCTATGTAGAATTAGAAGTTGTTAGCATTACATTATATTCCACTGAGAAGTTCTATGACATCTAAATTGTAAAAGTATACATTCACAGACATAGAGACTTAGATAAACAATAAGAATTGCTTTATTTTATTTATGTGAAATGAATTTCTAAACTGGATAGTTTTGACTCTAGGCCAGTAGAACACACTGTGCCATATCTTCCTGAGTCCCTTCTCCTCAGAGTGCACAATGCTGAGACTCTGGGAGAGAGGCATTGTATTTTCATTCAGTCCCTCTTAGAAGGGGGGAACAAAATACCCATGGGAGTAGATAAAGAGACAAAGTGTGGAGCAAAGGCCATCCAGAGACTGCCCCACCTGGGAATCCATCCCACATACAGACACCAAACCCAGACACTACTGTGGATGCCAACAAGTGCTTGCTGACAGGAGCCTGACATAGCTGTCTCCTGAGAGGCTCTGCTTGTGCCTGACAAATACAGAGGTGGATGCTCTCAGCCAACCATTGGATTGAGCACAAAGTCCCCAATGCAAGAGCTAGAGAAAGGCCCCAAGGAATTGAAGGAGTTTGCAGCCCCATAGGAGGAACAACAATATGAACCAACCAGTACCCCCAGAGCTTCCAGGGACTAAACCACCAACCAAAGAGGGACTCATGGAGGGACTCATGGCTCCGGCAGCACATGTAGCAGAGGATAGCCTTGTTGGAGATCAATGGGAGGAGATGCCCTTGGTCCTGAGAAGGCTCGATGCCCCAGTGTAGGGGAATGCCAGGACAGGGAAGCAGGAATGGGTGGGTTGGTGAACAGGGGGCGGGGGCATAGTAGAGGGGGTTTGTGGAGGGGAAACCAGGAAAGGGGATAACATTTGAAACTAAATAAAGAAAATATATTACAAAATTTTCATCTCAACTTGGTCCAGAAATGGGGTTTCTTTCTCCAGGCCTCTTTACCAATACCGCATCACTTGCAATCGGCTAAAGCAAGCCCCGCATGCCTCTGTACCTTAGTTTCTCTGTGCCTGCGCAGAATAAGAAAGCTTCCTCTTAAACATCTAACCACCCTGCTGAAGCTGTGCTAGGCCGTAGGATGCAGTCTCCTTCTGCTCTTGGGATGCTACTCTTCTCCATGGCTTGAAGCACTGCTTTTAAATTAAACCTTGAAGGACGAACAGCACCTCCTGTGCTGCTTCAGCAGATCAAAACCTTTTGCCAGGAAATGCTTTGTTTCTCCCCTTCTTTTCCACTAAATTCTTCTAAGAGTTCAGGAACTATAAAAACAAAAACATAGATGACTTCCATATTCCATCCACCTACAGATTTCCCCTGAGGCACTAAAATAAAGAGCAGGCTGCTTTCTCAAGAGACATGAAGGAAGAGAAGAAATAGGAGAAGGGCTATTTTGCAATACCATAAAGCCACCTTAGTGAAATTTCCACATGATCAATGGTCACATTTCCTAATAGTGTCAAAGAGGGTGATGCTTCAGTCATGTTGCATTAAGGATGTATAATAAATTTTCTCTTGGGATATTTTAGCTGCTGTGAGCCATTGTTGATAGTTATTTTTCTAACAGTGAGATTGGATTAATTGCTGCAAAGATTTGAAGGGCATATTTCTTTGAGTGAGGCACAGAGGCATTCATAAAACAGAGATTAGCGCACTAAGCATTAGGCATTAGGCATAGTTAAAATTGTTAGCTTACGGCCAATATAGTCTCATTATGGTAAGGAATATGATGAAAAATGGGACCCAGGAGCCTGATAAAGGTTTTTGGAAGGAAAAAGGAGGGGGATTTACAACTTTATTTTAAAGCCATAAAATCAAGAATATTTCAAATATTCTGTAAGAGTTTTGACAAATGTAAATTAACCCCATCCACCCTGTTTGACCTGACCCAACTCCACCATAGGGAAATTACCAGGCAAAGGTGTGTGTTCAGAAAGAGAACAGCTGGTATTTTTGTGTTGCATATAAGAGTGTGTCTAGCCAGGTCGTGTGTGTGTGTGTGTGTGTGTGTGTGTGTGTGTGTGTGAGAGAGAGAGAGAGAGAGAGAGAGAGAGAGAGAGAGAGAGAGAATCATAGAGACAATGTCTCTACATATTCCTTATGTATAAAATATAGTCAGTAACTTTCAAGTCAATGGTCTAAGATAAGTTGACATTGGTTGAATTCAACCCAGGGAGAAAAAAAATCTATTCTTCTTGTTATATTTCCCACCAATCAATGTTGTCCTACCCTGAAGACATGACCCATAGTGGACAACAGTGGTTATGAAACAGCAATAGTATACGTGGGAGGAAGTCACAACAGAGCAGCCAAGACAGCTGCATTACTCAGATGTTTTCGATTGTTTCCCTTGAGGCACTTGGAAATGACAGGGAACTCTTGGTGTATACAATTGAAGGTCTGTCAGTCTTGTTGGTTTTGTTGTTGTTGTTGTATTGTTTTTTTGTTTTTTGTTTTTTTAATGGACATAACAATGTAATGTTAGTCATGAGAAATTGAGGAGGTATTAATCTGGGAGACATGTCTTGATGTTTTAGTATTTAAAATATTTTTTATCCAATCCAATAAAGGAGAAGAACAAAGTCAAAGGGTTTAACACAGTGCTCAGTGCCCTAGTATTAGTGCTCAGTGCCCTAGTATTAGCGAAAGAGCAGACGGCAAGCACAGTACAATCTGTAAGATTCCAGAAGTTCACCCACATACAGTCAACTACTCTCTGATGAAAACTCCAAAGGAAGTTGACTGAGAAAGCATTTGTTTTTTAAACAGTGGTTCTAGGTCAGGTATCATAAAAGCAATCCAAGACACACACAGTAAACCTTTTACAAAAGTTAACTCATTGTGGTAATAATACTTTTAAAAAGAAGTTCAGGTTGGATGAGTCAATGATTCTTGAAAGGACATAGACATATAGGCGTGTGGTGAGATGGTTCTTTGGGTAAAGGCTTTTGTGGCCAAGCTTTAAACTTGAGTTCAATCAGAATCCCTGTGGAAGAAGAGAACCAGCTCTTACAAGTTTTCCTCTGACCGCCACATGTGTGCAGTGGAAAACTGGAGACACACACACTCACACACATACACTCACACACACACTCATACGTGCACACACACAAATAAATAATAACTCTAAACAAATCGTTTCACTACTACCTCCCTTCTCTCCTACTACTCCCAACTCTGTCTTCCTGCTAGCTTCAATTGTCTATTTTTGATGTTATTAATAACCCTATGAATGTAACTAGTGCTTCCATATGTGCATGTTTATATGGAAATCTGGGAGCATATTATATTTTCAGCTCCATTTCCAAAGGAGAATGAACGTTCCTCAGGAGCCAACAATGTTGAGTAACTACACTGATGAAAATGCAGCCTTATTGGCTCTTTCTCTATGCAGTACATTGCAGTGCTTCTCACCACTTAGAGCTATTAAATGAATTAATATGTGGAATAACTTTAGCATACTAGTTAATGTAATTTGATAGGTTATTGTAGATATAGTTATTCTTCTAATTCATTTATGACCAGAGACTACAAAAATATCTAAAATCAAATGTGTTTATGTTTGTACTTATTTTAGAGTGACTTTCTCTCTTTGATTTTGTTTTTATTTTTGTTGAATCAGGGCCTCACTTTGTAGCACGAGTCACCCGGACACTCATCAGAAAGACCGGGTTCATCTTTAACTCGAAGTCACCTTTTTTCTCCTGTCCTGCAAGCTCTAGGTCTAAAGGTATGTGTCACTATGCCTGGTTTAGTCTGAATATTTTCCTTTAAACGTCAAAGTTTTCTATACAAGAATATTGTGTGATTTGTGCTTGTGATGAGAATGCTGTTTGCTGTCACTGAAAGCTAGTACAAATTTGTTTTTAGGTGATAAAATGCTTCTGATAAATATTTCCCATATGAAGAATTCTTAATCTACTTCTGTTTAGCTTGATGGTCAAAGGAAGGGGTGATCACCTTCTCTTATATTTATTATTAAGTATCAAAAGTTTTGTTCAATATTGTTTGAAACATAATTGTTATGATGTCTTACTTGTGATCTGATACATACTTGTGAAGTGATTATCAGAAAAATGACAAAGAGCTATTAGTTTATATTTGTCTCCTCAAGCCTATGCCCTTCACATCCTTTCCAACAAATTCCAGATGAAACTGTGGAAGTCAGACTCCTGAAACGATTAAATGACTAATGGAAAAAAAAAATCATTTTCTTTGTTCCACTTAACCACCAATCAGTGATGACATACCCTAAAGGCATGGAACTATGATGTACAACAGAGGATATGATATGATAAGAATATTAAGAATCAAATTTGTCTTCAACCTTAGAATGTGATGCAATATCAATATAATAACAAAATTAGGCAAAATTCTTACACTGAACTGAATATGGAATAGAACATAGTGTTTTAAAAAGAGTTCTCATAATATTATTTAATTATAAACTCTTGCAAAATGACATGATTTTCTTAGCAATTAAAGTTAATGAATTCTAGTTTAGGGTACAATAATAATCAGATAAAATCTACTATGAGTCTCCCCTCATCCATGCCAGACAAAGATGTTTATCATACTTTGATGCAAATTTTTACTTATAAGCTGAGAAATAATAGAAAAATTATTATATTTAGCTTTTAGTAAACCCAACCTAATAAAAGTCATACACACACATATGCTCACACATACACATGCAACACATGTACTCCACAGACAGACAGACAGACAGACAGACAGACACACACACACACACACACACACACACACACACACACAGAGCATGGGGCAGAGACAGAGAAAGAGAGTAAGTAAGTGAGTTCCTAATGTGTGGAAATTCATTACTTTGGAAATATTGAAAAAACAGATAACACGAATGCTTCATCATGAGAAATGATTTATTTCAATGTTACTGCAAACACATTTGATCCATATTTCTATTTCCCACCAAATGTACTATGATCAGTGCCCAACAAGATAGGATTTTTGTGCCTTCTATTTTCTTGACATCCATAGTAAAAGATACCTCTGAGTACTTTCTAACCATTTCCAGCTTTTAAGAACCATGACAGCATTTTGTTTTTTAAGTTTCTAATTGATGTACTGTTATAAACACTACAATTCATTTTCTTCAAAATACAGAGCAATGGGAAGAGGATGACAACCTTGCAGGGCTATCCTAAAATAATCACCTAGATTGGAATGAGACCTGGGCTGCATCAGAATTACTGGAAAGAACATGGTAACATGCAGATGACAGATTCCCATCTGCTCAGATTCTATTTTTGTTGGCCTGTGATGGGCCAGATATTTGCATTTTGACAAGTTATTCTGATGATTTTGAAGCACATCACACACAGTTCAGGCTTCATCAAATAGTAGTGGGGAGAATAAGAAGGTAGTATTCAATGATGTCCTTTGGACTATCCACCCATAATTCAAACTCCTAGGTGTTAATACATTGTAAAGGTAGACTGGATTATCAGTCTTCATTTTTACTTAACTTTAACAGTAGCTTCTATCATCTTGTATGTATTGCCATTTTACTTACTTTAAAAATACTAATTTTGATTATGCGCAGTGACTAATGGTCTACTGTCTATCTCTCTGTAATGCATCAAGAGAAGAATATCCCAGATAATTGCTCTTTTTAAATCTACAAATGATAAGGTAGATTATGAAAGAAAATAAAAGCTACACAACCCAAATATTGATGCTGTTTCCAAAGGTGCCTTTCTTTCTCTTCATCCCTTTCCTGCTGATTCTTGCATTCTATGCAATGCTAAAGTCCACAAAGAGCAACTAACTTCAGACAGATGAAGAGAGTATGGAGGAGTAAAAGGGCACTCACCAGAAACTAACATTTCTGCTATTTTGTTCTGTGCCATCCACAGTTTAGTTTCCTTTTAATGTTTTGATACAGGGCATCACCATAGAATCCAGGCTGTCTGGTATCTCACGCTCCTCCCACCTCAGGAGCCTGAGTGCTAGTGTCATAGGTATGTGCTACTGTTCCCGGTTTACTTTCTGGACTATTAAGAGCATTTTCTCCTAGGTTCCAGTTTTCTACTGTTCCTTATCTTTTAGAATTACCCATCAATCTGTCATGTGTGCATATATAACATAATAATATAGTACTGAAAATTGCAATTATTGACTTAAAATGCAAAAACAGAACTTACCAAGAAACTAAAAGTACTTTAGAAGAATGCTTTTGATAAAATGCTTTTGATAAAATGTTTCCTCAGGTTCACTTTCTTTTTCATTTTTTTCGTCTGCTTACCCATAATTCCCGCCTTTTTAAACATTATTATTACTCTCATTCTCACCTTTCATCACTCTCATTCTCACCTTACATCGACAGACTAAAACATTTATCCTTTGAGAGCAAGTTCACTCTAGAAAACACAATGAATTTGTTTTATGGTTTCTTGTCATATGTACACATGCTCATACCAAGATACTGGGCATTAGAATTCCTGATAGCAGACAGATAGAAAGGAGTGCCGTGGCTTGGTAAGAAACGTTGTAAACTTTCAAGATGGTAGGCTTCTTCCTCATCCTATCGACTTGAGACAAAAGCCTGACAGCTTACCAAAAAGTCCCCTGTCCCCATCTGTCTGCCCACCAGGGAGTACTTTAACTACTAACGACTCAATATCACTTTCACACATATATGTACAGATGGTCTACACTTACAATTTTGAATTTTATGGTGGAGCATAAGTAATAAGCATTCAGTTGTAATTATGCCTTCAATTTAAGAATGTTGATCATTTCCTAAACTAATTGTACCTAATAGGATGCTCATTGTAATGTTGCATTGCCGTTCGCTGCCAAGGCTCCCAGCCAACCACAAACTTACAAGTGTAAGTGAATCATAGCACCGGGGACTCTGTTGCTAAGAGACCATGTCAGATAGGTTAGGCATATTCAGTGTATTTCCAATTTCCATTATTTCAACTTATTAGGTGATCCAGAACATATGATGAGGAGGGGAGAATTAGGTAAGTCTTTGCACTGTCATAGGAGTGAGATGGCAACCGTGAAGTAAGTATGAAATGCTGTCTCACAAGGCATCTGCTAATGATATCAACTCATTGCCTCTGTCACTCTAAAGCTGTAGGGAGCATAGATTATAGCTAGTAATGTCAGGGTCACATTGCATATTGAGATCTATAGCCTACCTGGGTTAGTGGCAAAGGAAGGGCAAAGTCTCAAGGAATAATCCTGAAAACAGCAATGGGAGGCTGAACGAAGACCACTTCATTCTTTATTGAGATAGCAGAAAATTGACATAAAATTATTTTGTTTCCTCTTCCCTAAAACTCATTTCCTGGAATTCCTTCATATGCCATAATTTTGAATCAGCTCTATTCATTGAAGAAAATAAGATTCTTGTTGACTTTTAGCCCAACAGGTGTTGACTATGCCCTGTCCCACTTGGAGCAGGATGGGATTGTGGTTTTCCATGATATCTCCTCTGAAGAGGATCTCTTAACAGGTGAAGGAGACTACCAGTTTGAGATCTACAGGCTCATAAGGAAGGGGGACAAAAAGTGCTCGGGTGAATATCACCCTTACAATAATGTGCTGGGGCTGCATTACGTCACAGACAACATTCTGAATAAGATGAGATTGAAGACTAAAAGCCAGAGCGCAGCCATGAAGCAAATAAGGAAAAAACTAGAGCATTTCCACAGGACTGTGCTAAGCTTCAGCTCTCCCACTGAACTGCTCTGCCAACACAGTCTATTTAAGTAAGCCAGGAACTTAGACATTCAGAGCCTCTTTAAGTACACTTTTTAGGCCTCTGGTACTGTTAATTAATCTCTGCCATTAGAGCCTGATGGAGGTAAAAGCCCATCATTAAGAGTTCCCTGTCAGCTTCTTAAAAGAGAACTGTGTTTTTTAAAAGGTAACCAAAATGTTTGTTGACATGATTAAATTGCTATTAACAAAAATTCTTTTAAAAAATTATAATAAACTAGACAGAGGACAAGTGGATGCATCTCTAAGTCTTCTTCCTGTCAGCAGAGTCTACAAGTCTGATATTGCTGGTTTTTGAGCCTTTATACTTGATGTAGGATGAGTAAAACCAAGCCTCAGCGGTGGTCCTTACTGCTCTTGATGCTTTTGGCAAGATGCAGAGTAGAGAGCAAGAGACTAGAGAGTCAAAACCAAGAGGGAGGCATGTAGGGGCAGTTTGGAAAATGTTTATCAAATTCACTCCCCAATCACAGAAGCAAAATTTATAGATTTTCAACAGGAAAATAAATGTCTCTGTAGCTCTGAAAAAAAACAAAACAAAACAACAACAAAAAAAAAAAAAAACAAAGAAAGAAAATAAGTTTGGATTGGAAGCACTTTAAATGTAAATGAAGAAACCATCTAATTAAATAATTAAACAAACAAACAAACATTGGATTTGGATCCATAGGTCTTGCTCCACGGAACTTCACAAGGTCATTAGGTATCACAGTACTAAACCCATACAAAGTCTTGTTCAGATAATCAAAGGAGAATGCATATTGCACCCCTATTGAATAAATGAATGAAGTTGTTTATTAGATGAGTTGTAATTCTCACTCTTCTGTGTGTTTGTGTGTTTGTGTGTGTGTGTGTGTGTGTGTGTGTGTGTGTGTGTGTAAATGCTACATTGTCAATTTACAAGATGTTATATTTGATTGGCCAGATAGATTCTGAGGCAAGACCAGATTAATAGGATAGGTGCCGCAGGCCCTCTCAAGCCCCTTGCCTGCGTGTGTTGAGTTCTCTGGAACTAAGTGGGCAAGATTTGGCGGATGTGACAAACAGAGGCCACACATGAGGGAGTGTGGATCTGAGTGTAATTGTGAATTAAAGCATCAGACTTTTTATACAGTGGGGATAGGAGGAACCAGGGGAGCTTCATCCATGGAGTTACAATGGTACAATACAATAGGAATGAATACATCAAAAGGACTTACAGGAACCAGATCTAATTACAGTAATTAGTAAGGCAGTTCTGATTAAGATTAGCCACTGATAAACAAGGATTATAGACCTAGGTCACAATTTGTGTTTTTCCTTTGAGCCTTATGAGAACTAGCCATTAGGGGTTCCGTACTAGTGGGCCTTCTCATGAATAATGTATTAACCACAATCCCCTTGTTATCTAGGTCCAGGTAGATTCTAAAGAAAGTGTTTACCAGCTTGTTAATTATCTGCTAAGTAGTCTGTTTTCTATCTGGCTATAATGAGGATTTCCTCTGTTAGTGGGAGATCTATTTGTTCCCTAAAACTATTGTTCTTAGCAAGCATTCTGCAGACCCATTCTGAGCTGCTTTTGGCTTCTCTCTATGTAATGCTAATTAGCTACCCTGTCTCTAGGCACTGAATTCCCACTGAAAATCAAGAATTCTCTAGGAGCATTGGAACTCTGGAAGTCTCAGCTTATGTCAGGATTCATTCTATGCTTAATATAAAAATTCCCACTGAATGATCTATGCACCAGAATAAATTCAGGGATAAAACTGGTTGTGAGAATGTCTTCCCAGGAGAATGAGTTCCTTTTGAAACTCTTGTCTCATGAGCACCTGTAGGCTTTTGGGCCTGCCAAGTTCTGCACTGGGATGTCCATCACAGATGGGCAAATCAGCTTCAGTTCTGTTTGTTTTTAATTTTTAAAGTCGATTTTTTATATATTACATTCTGAGTACATTTTCCCCTTCTTTCTCTTCTTCCAGTCCCTCTCCATCACTCCCCACCCCACAGTCCATTCTCATACGGTTTCCCTTCAGAAAAGGGTGGAAATATCAAGGAAACAAAGCACATCATGTTGCAATAGGACCAGGCAATGTCCCTCATATTGGGCTGGACAAGGCAATCCACTGGGAAGAAAAGGCTCCAAAAAGCAGGCAAGAGAGTCAGAGACAGCCCTCAGTCCTACTGTTGGGAGTCCCACAAGAAGATCAAGCTGCACAAACACAAGCCATGCACAGAGCCTAGGTCAGATCCATGCCGGCTCTCTGATTATTGGTCCAGTATCTGTGAACCTTTATGATCCCAGGTTACTTCATACTGTAGATTTTCTTGTGGTATCCTTGACCCCATATGGCTCTGACAATACTTCCTCCCCTCTTCTGCAGGACCCTTTAAGCTCAGTCTAATGTTGGGCTATGGGGCTCTACATCTGTTTCTATCAGTTGCTCGATGGAAGCTCTCGAATGGTTATGAAAGCTATCTGTCTACAAGTGTCAGCTTAGTTTTTGGTGTGAGATATTCCCAAATGTTTGCAGAAATTGAAGTGATCACAATTATTTTTATGTTCTTTATTATTCTTTTTGATTGTGAGACACTTTGTAGAAATCATTATGTGAAAGTCTTGTAATACATAATACTTTTTGTGGGGAAAATGGACTATTTACGTAAGCCAGGAACTTAGACTTTCAGAGCCTCTTTAAGTACACTTTTTAGGCCTCTGCTGCTGTTATTTAATCTCTGCCATTAGAGCAGGATGGAGGGGAAAGCCCATCCTTAAGAGTTCCCTGTCAGATTCTTAAAAGAGAACTGTGTTTTTAAAAGGTAACTAAAATATTTGTTGACACGATTGAACATTCTCGGAACAAATGTTCTTTAAAAACAAAGTAATAAACTAGACAGAGGACAAGTGGATGCATCTTTAAGTCCTCCTCCAGTCAGCAGAGTCTACAAGTCTGATATTACTGGTTTTTGAGCCTTGATCCTTGATGTAGGATGAGCAAAACCAAGCCTCAACGGTGGTCCTTACAGCTCTTGATGCTGTTGTCAAGATGCAGAGTAGAGAGCAAGAGACTAGAGAGTCAAACCCAAGAGGGAGGCATGTAGGGGAAGTATGGAAAATGTTTATCAAATTCACTCCTCAATTACAGAAGCAAAATTTATAGATTTTTCAACAGGAATATAAATGTCTCTGTGGCTCTGGAAAAAAAGAAAGAAAGAAAGAAAATACAATTGGATTGGAAGAATTTGATATTTAAATCAAGAAAATATCTAATTAAAAGAATAATTTTAAAAAAAGAAGGTTGGTTTTGTATCCATAGGCTTGTTCCACAGAACTTCAAGGAGTCACTAGGTAGCACTGTAGTAAACCCATACTGAAGTCTTGTTCAGATCAATCAGAGGAGAGGACATTTTGCTCCCCTATTGAGTAAGTGAGTGAAGTTGTTTGGTAGATGAGTTGTTTTTCTCATCCTTTAGGTTAACAACCGTAGTATTAAATAAATAACCAGGATTTCCTGGTACAGGATTCAGTGATTTGAAAGCTTTGATTGCTTGCCCCCAAAGAGGCCTGCAACCACCCTACAGTTTCTGTGCATTACATTTCAACTATCTTTGTATAGCAAACACACTAGCATCCTAATTGTAGCTCCTGGTGAGTTTGTAAGCTTGCTAAACTGATGAGTGCCATTGAATTGATTGACTATTGATTGAAATCAAATGAATGATTCCAATAATGTAGATCCTCTGTGTGTACCAACTTATATGTGTTCAGCTGCAGAGAAATGCAGAAATCATTAGAATGCTTCAAAATATCTCTTAGCTGTTATTTATAGATCACATGAATTCATAAGAGCTTACTCATCAAACACAAACCAAAGAGTGGGGTTAATAGAATCCATGATAATTGCATAGGAACACTATACCAAGACAGGTGTGGTGATGCATACCTTTAGTCCCAATAGTCCAGTGAGTTTCAGGATAGCCAGGGCTATGTGAGAGCCTGTCACAAACAAACAAACAAACAAACAAACAAACATCATCACATATTTCCTCAGTTTTTTTCTAATAGCAGGAATTGCTTTATCACAAATGTTTGGGGGAACACCATTAATACTATACCTTGGTGGAATCATTTAAATTTCTACCAGGCACATTACTTTTAAAATGATATGTAAGGCAGCTATTATATTTAAACCTGTATATTGTTTAGTTGAAAGGATACCCTCTTCTTCAAGTAGATGCCCAGGTCAGAGAAAACACTAGTGCATTCCCATGTAGAAAATACTTTATACATTGTATAGTGGCCTTCTCCCTTTCTCAGTCCTGGTAAGACTGAGAAATCTCAGGGACTGGCCTCTGACCTTTGTAGGTGAAAGCCCTACTTATTAGAGTGGTAACTTGCTATTTTCACTTAATTTTTGTCATATAAAGTTTTAATTATTTGTGTGGAATTAAAATAGAATCACTCCCCAGCCCACAATCCATTCCCATACAGTTTCCCTTCAGAAAAAAAATGTGGAAATATCAAGCAAAAAAAGCACATCATGTTGCAATTGGACCAGGCAATGTCCCTCATATTGGGCTGGACATGGCAATCCGTTGGGAAGAAAAAGCTCCCAAGGGCAGGCAAGAGAGTCAGAGACAGCCCTCAGTCCCACTGCTGGGAGTCCCACAAGAAGACCAAGCTGCACAAACACAAGCCATGCACAGAGCCTAGGTAAGATCCATGAAAGCTCTCTGATTGTTGGTCCAGTATCTGTGAACCTCTATGAGCCCAGGTTACTTCATACTGTGGATTTTCTTGTGGCATCCTTGACCCCATGTGTCTCCTACAATCCTTCCTCCCTCTTCTGCAGGACTCTCTAAGCTCAGTCTAATGTCTCGCTCTGGCTCTCTGCATCTGTTTCTATCAGTTGCTGGATGGAGCCTCTCTAATGGTTATGAAAGATGTCTGTCTACAAGTGTCAGCTTAGTTTTTTGGTGTGAGATATTCCAAAATGTTTGCAGAAATTGAAGTAATCACAATTATTTTTATGTTCTTTATTATTCTTTTTGATGGTGAGACACCTTGTATAAATCATTATATGAAAGTCTTGTAATACATAATACTTTTTGTGGAGAAAGGGGGCTTGGGGCAAAAACCTTAAAAATCTTTAAAGGCAACAACGAAATGATAGAAACTTAAAAATTATTGCACAGTGAAATCCAGTGTAAGGGATGAAGAAATGCACAAGAAGTTGATTAAAAACATTTAATCTTATAATTTTGCTTTGTTAGTTGGTGTGTTGATTATTACATGGTGTAGAAAGAGGGTCTAGTGACTAGTGCAGAAATTTGCTCCCCTCTCAGACCGGAATAGATGTGGTTTATGGTATGGAGGGACAGCTGGTGGGTGTCTCAGAGATGGAACTCGTACCCATTCACACAGTGGGGGGCAGCCAGACACAAATGTCAGCTGGATTGAGCTTCTTCTGCAGGAAGTGGAGCACAGGTAAGCAAGACATCCTGTCACCTGTCTTCCAGGTGTTCCGGAGCTGATTCACAAGTTTAACCCATTACCCAGACCTGTTCCTGGGAAGGCTTCTTATTTCTTCTCAGAGTGTGCTTTGCAGTCTTCTTATGCTGTGTGTTGTCACACACAGGGTTAAAAGTTTGATGTTGAAAATGTATACATTTTTTTTTTAACTCAGGGAATATCGATTTTGGTGTTTTACAATTTCCTTCCCTAGCTTAATCTATAATTTCATTATCCATGTTCCTATATTTAAGCCATCATGGATTCAATTGGTGTGACATGAAACAATTTTTCTATCTACGGATAATTCAATATTAAAAAAAAATGACTTCACTCAAGCAGTTTCTCTCTTTAGTTAGCCATAATTTTATTCCTGGCTCCCTGCCATCTCCTGGGTAAGTCCCCAGTCAGCTGAGGTGTCACTCCTCACACTTGACTTCCTTGTGAACTTGTGACCTCCACAGGTGGCCCTATGCTCATTTACTCACCCCTGTCTCCATCCCAGGACATCTCACTCTTTGGCTCTCCAGGTGTGTGTATATGTATGCACGTGCATAACTTCTCCCACCCATTCTCATTCTCCCCAAACTTGTTTTTCATTTGTGCTTTCAAATTGCTACAAATTCTGGTTTTAAGATAAGCAGGCATGCTATGTACACATATGTAAGCTATATATGTGTATTGAAACAGTGAATGTCATGTACCTTAGAACTCCCTACAGAGTCAATGTGGCCTTGACATTAGGATCACTCTGCCTCTGTCTCCCATCTACTCGGATTACAGGCGTGATTTACCACTTGGTTTTATGTGATGCTGGGGATGAGACCCAGGGCCTTGGTTAGTGCTTGACAAGCACTGTACGAACGAAACTACATCCCTAGGTCCCCAGCTTGATGTTGTTGTAGGAAATATGGTTAGTTTATGATAAAAATTTAAAGAAAATCACATTTGAATATCAATTATATTCTCCCATGTTATTCTTGTTTCTGGGAACTTACAGAAACTGCTTCCTTTGTTCCTCTGTTTGTAGATATGTCAGTTCTGAGTCTTGGATTTGGCACATCATATCACTGGCAAACATTGAAAGTTCCCAAAGCCCCCCCCCAACCCCCGCCCCAATATCTTTATTTAGAATTTTGGGAATTACTGCAGCATAAGTAACAGAAGTGATAACAGGCCTTATTAAGGTGATAGGCTTTAATGAGGACACATCTAAAATGTCCTCAGTTTGTGTGCTGTGTGCTCTTGTTAATCAGAACCTTTTCAAATCGAGATAGAGATTTCTATTGTGTCTGAGAAAAGGTTACTTTTAATTAACAGTTGAAGTAAGGAAGATGCTGCCTTTTTCATTTGGTTTGTTCCTAGTTTTTGAGACAGAGTTTTGCTGTGCAGTGGAGGCTAGCCTGAGACTACTTAAAATTCTGCCTTTGCTTCATTGATGCTGGAATTTTAAGTGTGGATCAACTACCAGGTCCAATTAACTATTATTATTTTCATTAATGGTTTTATTTTCATTGTGTTTGTGTTAATACTTTATTTTTCTAAACTATACATGTAAACCAATATTTTAATCAATTAATAAGGATTTGCATCACCTTTATAGAACAGTTAAACATCCACTTTCCCTTTAACCAATCTTAGTTTGAAGTAGATGTAGCTATGTAGCCCAGGTTGGTCTTGAATTCACAGTTCCCTGTCTCAGCCTCCTGAGAGCTGGGGTTTCATTTGTGCATGAACACATTTGACTTAAGTCTGTGCGTCCTTTTGTACTATGTTTCAGCTTATTGTAAGTGTCATTGCTTTTCAGACTGGATAATATAACTCTTAGACTGCTGAAGCTTGCTTCTTCCACAGTACCATGTTAACATTCTCTGTTGCTTGCCTGACTTAGGTCTCCACTGAATAATAATATGCGCTTACTTTTGTCATTTCGATTTTTATCCTTCAGAGTTTATTTCTGCATGCTACATACTCTGATATGGATGTTTGATCTTTTATTTTCAGTGTTTGTTATGCTTAGAAAGCTTTGACTTCTAAGAAAGGCTTGGTTCTAAGCATAACTTGAGACCTTTCTTACAATTTTTTTTATTCATAACTCAATTAGGAATATTTTGGAATTTCTGATTTGAGTAATCTTAATCTTTGGGAATCATTGAGGTGCAGTGACAAAAACCTGAGCCCTGGAGCATATTGAGTGGCTAACCTACCTTTGAAAAGATGGATAATTTAGTTATTATTGTTATGCTTCAGTTCCTTCATGGTATAAGCAAGGGCAGTCCCTTCATATTGTCGTCACTAGGGTTGAGCATGGTATGGTTCCCTTGCTCTTTGAACAAAGTCAACCATGGTGTTCTCCCAGCTTCCAGACTACTGATTGATTGCTTTCATTGTGGTAACTTCACTTGCCTATTATCCTTTCATGATGACACACTTTCTTTTATAAGACATGTGTGTATGTTGTAGAAATTCTTAATCCTGACCCAAAGTTCTATCCAGCCTTTGGTTATTCAGTTCCTGGATAAAAGACACACACAGAGCCTTTATATTTATATTAAGCCTTAAACAGCACAAGAGCTGGGCAGATACATACCCTGTATGTTATTAGGATCTACTCACCTATTGAAAGCCCCTAATTCTTACTTAACTATGTTTCATCTGTGCTGCTCTTACTTTGATCAGCCCTTGGGGCCATACTTTCTTGATTCCTAACCCATGGTGCCTTTCTACTCCTCCTCCTCCTGTCTACTTGTGGTTCTCCTATGACTCTAAGCCTGAGGAAACCTAAACACTACCTATTTCTCTTCTGCCCAGCTATTGGCTATTAACATCTATATTTACCAATCAGAAATAACTTGGTGGCAGGGTCACTTGAGACTGTATGCAAACTCCAGGTCTTTGGAGGGGGGTGTGTCACACTTAGCATTACAATACAAACACACACACACACACACACACACACACATATGTGTGTGTGTGTGTGTGTGTGTATAAAAGCTAAGGGAACCATACCATGCCCTTGCCTATACCATGAAAGAACTGAAGCATAACAAGTATGATCCCCCCCTTTGGTGGGTTACTCTTAGCATTACAATACAAACACATACACACACACACACACACACATATCACAGCAAATGTCTTCAAAGTATGCTTTAACAACTTCCATATCAGATGTCTACAGAAACAGACATTTTGAACTTCAGTGTTCAAGTTTAACTTTCTGAGAATTTGTTGACTATCCAGGAAGAGATTGAAGGTGATAAAAATGATAACTTCATATTCCATATCCGTTCAAAGAAGTTTTACATAATTTACAGTATTCAGTCAGTACTATTAGTGTACATTAAAACAACTGCATTAAAATAGATTATGTTTGACTATCTAGTATGTGAAAGGAAATATTAGATTTGTCATTTCAAATCAACAGTTACATTTCTCACATTATGTATTTCAAAGTTGCAAAATCTGTAGTGATGTGATGGATAGCCATGGCATGCAAAATGCTTTTAGCAAGAAGGAAGAGGTTTATGGCATTTAGGGCGAAATAAAGACATATTCAAATGCCATGTAGAAAAATCTTCATCATAAAAGTTGTCTTGACAAGTATATCTCTGATTGTAACAACACTATCTTCATCCTCTCACACTAGAACCAGGGTGATGACATTGTATGTTTTTTAAAATGGAAGTTTCCAATAGAAGTGCAATCATAGAAGAAGGAATGCTAACTTTAAGCTATATTGTGGAAGGTCAAACTGGACTTAGAACCAGCACTCCCTGCTCAAGGAAATTAAAATTGCCAGGAACTGATGGTCTTGCAATTCCCCTGTTAATGTACAGAATCAATTTTCTGTATATTTTCAAAGTATTGCAAGTGCCATCCTTAATTCTATCAACAATAAAATAGGAAACACTTGATTTGATCCAGCAGCTAGAAGAATATAGGAATATAGGAATGAGCAGGTGTTGCTACTGCACCTTAATTCTGAGTATCCTATGGAAGAGACTGCTGTTAGAATGTAGATGGTACCCTTGACAAGGGAGAGAATTTCTAATTTAGTATCTCATCTTGTTAAAATAATATATTAATGCGTTCTTTGAAAGGCTCATACGTGGTATCTTGATCATATCTGACCCTACTACTTCCCTCCAGCTTCCCTTATCTCACCTTAAAGGTTGACACAAGAAGCTTGGCTAAAGTATCTTCAATTCAAGAAGCAAATGAAATTATGCTAATGGTCATGAAAGAATTCAACAGACAATGCCATTTTATTAATCCCTTTCCTTGTCAATCAACGATGTAGCACCAACCTCCACGTTTTGCCTCTAGCTAATATTAGGATCCATCTAGGTCACTTAATCTTGTATTGGCCATTTTGAAAACCCCACTTTAATACATTTTCCTGTTATCTTTCTTCCACCCCTTTTCAATTTTTTTTCACAATATCAACCCTGAATACTTGGCCAAGCTCCTCCACTGCCATAGAGGTCTACCTTCTAAACCTCAATTTTTCTCTCCTCAAACTCTCATGAACATACTTAACCACTCATGCTTACGGTTGAACTAAACCATTTATTCTCTGAAGCAATGCATAGCAGAAATCAATTCTTTCCTTCAAATACTTTACTTTTAAAATTGGATAGCAGCTGGGGGTGTGTGGTAGAAGAACCAGCATCAGTCTGAGGCCACATTGTATTACAAAGTGAGTGCCTGTCTAACCTGGCTTACTAAGAAGCCCCTGTCTCAACAAAGCAATAATCAATGGGCATTGTCAGACAGTGCTCACTGAAATCTAATGAATGTATAACATCAACTAGGATAGTGTTTCTCTCCTCATTCCTCCTCCCTGATGCAACTCAGGTTTCAGTAAAAACAAATCATTTAAAAGTAAAATCAACAATAGAATCATAACTTCTTAGATGTTGACATATGTGGAGAGCTGCACAGTGCTGCGCCTTTAAGATGGCGCTGGCTTCCGCCTTCCCCTAGCCCAATAGCGAGTGCTCTCAGGTATACAAGTCCTTAATTGGCTAAGGCTGATGATCTGGCTTGCTTCCGTATATGTGGACCTATCTGCTGTTGCCACATGGCTTACTGGGATTGGTTGACCTAGGATTATTTAGCCTATGAGCTGGCTTTCCCCGTGTTCTATTAGTCAGAGTCAGTTAGTCAGGGTCAGTTAGTCAGAGTGAGTGAGTCAGGGTTAGTTAGGGAGAGTTAGGTCAGAGTAGTCAGAAGAAGTTTATTCAAGGTTTCCTGAATAAACTGTTTAAGGAAGAGCTCGGGGGTCATGTCCTTCTTGCTGGGCGAGAGGCACGCTACAGACATAGAACTCTATCGTTAAAACTTTATTACTAGTACTTCAAAACATGTTTGTTTCTTTTTAAACAAACAAACAAATAAACAAAGTAATTGGGTTCAGGTGATTAAAATAAACCATTTTGGATTTGGTGTTCAAATAAGCTCATGTCTCTCTATCTTTGGAACATGACTCAAAATCTGAAAAGAAACCAAACAGTGAGTTAGACTTGGAGACACCCAGATTCTAATGTGCTATTACAGTGTTGCCTGTTTCTCTGAGGGTCAAGCAGGACATGAGAACACTAGAAGCACAGTGCTGGGAGCATATGATTGGTGCCACAGGACTCGGGGCACCGTGCTGGGAGCACAGTGCTGGGAGCATAGGATTGGGGCCACAGGACTCGGGGCACTGTGCTGGGAGCACCGTGCTGGGAGCACCGGCTGTGGACACTGCATAGTCTACATGATGGGAGCATAGGATTAGGGTTACAGGTCTCTGGCACCGTGCTGGGAGCACAGTGCTAGGAGCACCGGCTGTGGACACTGCATAGTCTACATGATGGGATCATAGGATGGGATCTGCTTGTGCAAACTGCTAAGGACTTGTTTGTCCTGAGTTTGCCCTTTCCCTCTTACACAGAGAGATGATGAAGAAGGAATGCAGGGCTCAGTGGTCTTGGTGTCTGCAAACCCTGGCCATGAACACAAGACTCAATGCCAACTGACAGGTAACAAATAACTTAGTGATATTCTTCATTTTTATAACTTAAAATTACTTGTCAGTCCTCAAGAATAACTTTGTGGGAATAAAAATTGATTTATTGGAAAGAAAAATGTGTTCAGGATAATGAAATGAAGAGATTTTTACTGTTGAAATTAATGGAAAACAGTAATATTTTTGCTGGTAACATTATTTTCTTGAAAATTGCTAAAAGCAGTAGATTTTTAACTGTTCTCCTCACAAAAACCAAGTGAGTATATAAGAGCCTGAAAATTTATATGAGACTTCATAGCCAGGCTACTAGTAGTCCATGAAGTCACTAAAGACTTAGTCTGATACCTTGTGCATTCAGCCTGCCTGTTTAACCAACCTTGAAAAGAACAGAGAGTAATAGTCCATCTTACTTGGTTTAGATTTCTCATGTAATCAGTTTTAACAACCTAGACTAATCCATAGATTTAACCTTAATTTATTTATTCTTTAATGTTGCTGACCCACTCAGAGTATGTGTGTGTGTGTGTGTGTGTGTGTGTGTGTGTGTGTGTGTTATAATAATCGTTTACTGAAAGCTGAACAGGCCAAAAGTTAACCTTATACCACAAATATCCATCATAAATGTTGGAAACTATATAGAGATGTTGCTTGATAACAGTATTTTTCAGTACTGAGTGTCTGGGAGCAAGTTGGAGTAGATATAGTTAATCCCTTGCAAAACTTAGTTAAAACATTCTATAAATTTTTCTCTTACTCCTTCCCCATCTGATATTCTCTGTGGTGTTCAATAAACACAGAGCAGAACCTTTGTTAGGGACAACTCATCATAGGCAAAAAATAAGAACAGATCAGATACATGAGACATAGATAAGGTAGACACCATGAATAACAGACAGATGCAATACACAGAGAAGACAGACAGACACAAAACAGAGAAAGAAGTAAAGAATTCAAACCTGGGCTTGCTCTTGGTCAAATTAATCCAAGGGCAAATGCTGAATTCTCTTTCCTTAATGAGATACCTACACATTTTGGTGCCTCTGAGGTTATCTTTAGTGCATTTAGCTAATGAAATCTTGAATATATGAAGAAGAGTTGGTGTTTTGTAAGTGTTATAATTAAAGAAGCACCAGGCTGTTCTGATAATGCACAGTTTATGGTTCATTAAGTGCATCAATGAAAAACTAAGGATACTGATTCCTAATTCAATGTGCTTTCACCTTTAAGATTCTATATCTCAGTTAAGTCTGTAGACAATTTTTATGGTTTGTCTCTTAGGTTTATCAGCCTTAAGCATATAAAAATACCTCCAAATATTTACAAACAGGGATAATGGTTTGGGAGGATTAAGGTTGCCAACAGAAACCTTACTGTTTTTCATTAACTTCAATAGTACAACACAGTAAAATTCCTTCATTTATAATCATGAATATACTTTTCTTTCCCATAAATAAAATTTTAATTCCCACAAAGTTATTGTCTGGCATTCACAAATAATTGTAAGTTGTAAAAATGAAGTATATCACTGAGTGCTTCATTTACATTTGTTACCTGCCAGTTGATGTTGAGTCTTGTCCTGTTGGGTTTGCAGGTACCAAGGCCACTGAGTCCTGCATTCCTTGTTCATGACCTCTGTGTACAGGTAGGAAAGGGCTGACTCAGGACAAACAAATCCTTAGTAGTTTGCACATGCAGATCGCTTCCTATGCTCTCATCCCTCATCATGTCAAAGATGTAGTATCCACAGCCTGTGCCCCTAGTAGTGTGTCCTTTGATTTGTGCTCCTAGCTCTGTGCCCCTAGCACTGTGCCTCTAGTACTGTGCCCCTAGCACTGTGCCTCTAGCATTCTCATGCCCATTTTCACCTTACAAATGCAGGCAACACTGTAGTAGTTACTAGAGTCTGGCATCTTGTATCTAAGTTAATGTTTTGTTCCCTTTCAGATACTAAGAGATACATGCATGGCTATGCTATACTATAAAGGATATTAGGTAATACATATAGTAATTAGCTTTAATTAGTCATTTTATACTGTTTACATATTTTAATACATGTTATGCATAGCAATACCATGTGTAATGGTTTGAACAGGAATTTAAATCATGGGTTATATATTTGCTCCATAGGGAGTGACCCTATTAGGAGGTGCACCCATGAAAGGAGTTACAGAGACAAAGATTGGAGCTAAGATGGACCATCCAGAGACTACCCCACCCGGGTATCCATCCCATAATCAGCCACCAAATCCAGACACTATTGCATATGCCAGCAAGATTTTGCCAAAAAGACCCTGATATAACTATCTTGAGTGAGGCTATGCCAGTGTCTGGCAAATACGGAAGTGGATGCTCACATTCATCTATAGGATGGAACACAGGGCCCCCAATGGAGGAGCTAGAGAAATTACCCAAGGAATTGAAGGGGTCTACAACCCTTTAGGTAGAACAACAATATGAACTAACCAATACCCCCAGAGCTTGTGTCTCTAGATGCATATGTAGCAGAAGATGGCCAAGTCGGCCATCACTGGGAAGAGAGGCCCCTTGGTCATACAAACTTTATATGCCCCAGTACAGGTGAATGCCAGGGCCAGGAAGTGGGAGTGGGTGGGTGGGGGATTAGGGTCGGGGGAGGGTATAGGGAACTTTTAGGATAGCATTTGAAATGTAAATAAAGAAAATATCTAATAAAAAAATCACTGAAAAAAAAGGAGGTGTGGCATGTTGGAGTTCATGTGGGTTTTTTGGAGAAAGTGTGTCACTGGGAGCTGGGCTTTGATGTCTCAGAAGCTCAAGCCAGTTTATTTCTGGCTACCTACCAATTTAGATGTTCCAGTTCCTTCTCCAGCACAATGTCTGCCCTCTTGCTGCCATGTTTCTCACCATGACAATAACGAACTAAACCTATGAAACTATAAGCCAGCCACGATGAAGTATTTCCTTTACAAGAGTTTCTGTGGTCATGGTATCTCTTCACAGCAATAAAACCCTAACACATCAAGTATTAACAATTTCCTTTGTCAATGTACCTAAATAGAAACAAGTATAAATACATTATTATCAATGAACAAAGTAGATCTTGTGCAAAATATATTAGTAGCATTGAAATGAGGGAAATATCTGGGCATTAAGGTAAAACACCACAGAGAGAAAGAATGAAAATTAACTGTGAAATTATCTTGAAGGAAATCTAGGGATCTGAAAGAAAATACCAATATGGGTGCTGAGCTATCCTCCTGGAGCTGTTTTAAAGGCAACAAGCTAGATATGCAAGAGATGAGCAAAATCCCCAATAGAGTTGGGTTATATATTCATGACGTCACTGTGGACAAAAGTACACATGAAGTCATGTCTGTCTGACTGGCTCCAAGGTTACATACACTGAGGCTTTGCTCTTTGAAACTCCCAAATGATTACATGCATCAATGCTGAGATTTGGATGCTGAGACTAGGCAAAATGCCCAACTCATTCTTTCAGGAGATCAATGGTAAGAATGCATTTGTTTATGTCACTCACTCCCTGTCATAAGAAGCAGTTGTGCATGCCTTACTGTTCACTCTATCAGCAGCAGAGCACAGAATTATGTAACAGCATTATGTAGAGAAAGTAAAATGACATAAGTCCTCTTAAGTAAGAATTCCACATCACATGGTAAACCTACTTCTAACGCAGGTATTTGTTTTAAGCATATCTGTTCCTCAAAGGAATGAAAGTGGCCAAATTAAGATGTATCAACTTTCATATTATTTTATTTCCAATAAAGTTTTAAAATTACAATTTTCTTATAGTTTTAATCACCTTTCTGATTCCATGTCATTTCTCTATACAGGATCTGAGATATTTTAATTGCATGAAGGTTTTAAGAAATGTATCCAAAATTAGTAATGAAACACAATTCATGGCAATTCCCCTCACAAAGCACCTGACACATCAAATTGTGAAGCAATGTCACTTGTAAGAATCGAAAATAGAAGTTCCAACATAAGAGTTACAGTTTTGAGAAGCTATCTGACTTCTGTATAAACCTCTCTGACTCAGACTTCCCATAACCACTGTGAAGATCATTCTTTCTCATCATTATGCACATAATATGCAACAAAAGTATATGCTTATGAGTTGCAAGGCAAAGATCAGTAAAGTATTATGTAAATAATGGAAATGTTTGGACTTAACAAAAGTCTGTGATTATACCTGTTTCTATTTAAGTCTTCAGGCTCAGTATAAATGTGGAAGGGAATAATTAATGAGAGTTGGCCAGTTTCTGGTTTGACAATACTTTCAGCATAATTTCCATGTCATTTCTTTACCTCATTATTATTTATATATCTAATAAGGAATTTAAAAAATTTGATTTGGCTTTTTGATTAGAGGACCTTGATAGAAAGTTAAAAATTTCTTACTTTGTTATTATAGAAAACAAGGACATTGAGTACCCATATGTGCTTGAACACAACTTCACAGTTAACGGAAACTAGATAGTATTTGGAGAAAGGTCTCATTCAGAACATGGTTGAAAATTTAACAGTTGAGACTGGAATATGTCCCAGAATAAAGGAATTGGTGGTATCCAAAACACTTAGCTGAAGATAGGCTTGTGATGAACAGGACAATTACACCATCACCAAAGCCAGTAAACCATGGATTCTGCTGACTGAGATGTGTTAGAAACTTATGGGTTTATAAAGATAATAAATTATTAACTAATAATTTTCTGATAAACAGTATTTTTTTTTACTAACCTAACCCACTAACTTGAAAACTGGAAACAAAGAAAGAATCTGGCATGCTTGTTTAATTGCTCACACAAAGAAGATGACCAGGCTTGTGTTTTTTAGATGCAAGAAGATAATACTATATATTAAATATTGTGTTTTAATAAAGAAAATATGCACCATCTGTGTTATGGATATACCTCACTGGATAGTCATTGCATAGTACAAACAAGCTGAGAACTTGATACCCAGCTCTAAAAAGCAAGGGGTGGGGAGGTTGGTGAGAAAAGGAGAAGGAAAAAAAAAAGGAGATGAAAGGAACATGAATGTGCTGCACTCAATAAAATCTAAACTGCAGGAAATTCTCACACTCCTTTGTTCTCAAGAAACAAATGCCAATGAATAAAAGAAAGTGGTGGGCATGCCTCTATATTACAAGATAATCATCTGTAATATGTGAAGTTCCATGTGTGTGCAGATGACATGATGTTGCAGTGGTCAGAGCCCATGCATTGTTTCTGGAACATACGGAGTAGTTCACAGTGATTTCATCTTGAGAGAAAGGTTTTTGTTTTGTTTTTGTTGTTGTTTTTTATTATACTTTTACCTTTTGAGCATACTGAAAGATTACTGACTGGGGTTAAATATTAAATAATAAAGTAGAGCATATTTTGTAAAGAGTATAGGCATTATTTGATTTAATAAGTTTTTATTTCTTAACACTTTGGAATGCTGACACTGTTTCTGAATGGCAGTGTTCTGGACTCAGCAATACAGAAGGTCACTTTCTCTGAGCAATCTAAAGCATTTTAGAACGAAGAACATCGGACTCTTTTGAGCTTGTTTATTATGACATTTACAGAACAAACTGTATTTTCCATCTTGGAATTTTCTTAGTGTTACCTTCTAGACATTCAACTTTCTGAAAACAATGTCTTTTAGTATAATAAGTGGATGACATCAATTTATTCTGTTCAAATTTTGCTTGGGTTTTCCTTTTCAATTTGTTCAGAATTGATTTATCCCAAGTATTATGACCTGTGCTTTTCCAATTTTAGACACAGTATTTGTGAAAGATCTTCCCAAGATGATTAAGTAAAGGGCTTATGACACATAGCCATGATATGTTTTAATTATGGAAAATAAAGTTCTGGGTGACATTCTGATTTAATGCAAGAATGCTGACATGTGTGCATGCACACACACCCTCACACCCACATGTGGATGCATGTATGAATGGAAGCGTGCACACACACACACACACACACACACACACACACACACCTTCAGGTAAAATATAATTAAGCTGCTTGTGGCAAGAATTGCTACAGAATGTTACTTACTAATAAAAAGTTTATTTTGGGCTAAGCCAACAGAAAATTCTTTTGGTACTACCCCTGTAAAGTATGGTACTTGGTCAGAAAAAAAATATCGTATTTCTGTAATAAAAAAACAGATCCTTTTCTGGCTTAAAATAACAAAAAAAAATTTGGTAATTTTATGTACAGTCTGAGGAGAATGTACACCCTAAGGAGGAGAGATGCCATAGAAATTCAAAGTGAGACATGTTCCTGGTCTTTTCGGTGGCCAGGCTCTCTTTCTTCCTGGAACTCAAGTTTCTTCTACACTCATCAAAACCCTTTCTTCTTTGTCAGTTATTTCTCATGGAAAAGATTGTACTTGTGATTGAAAAAAATGATTTATTTTCTCTCTCTCTCTCTCTCTCTCTCTCTCATACACACCCCCACCCCCCACAGAGAGAGAGAGAGAGAGAGAGAGAGAGAGAGAGAGAGAGAATTGGGGTTCTCTGCAAGAGCAGTACCCACTCTTACCCTCTGAATGAGCAGTACCCACTCTTACCCTCTGAATCGTCTCTATAACCCCGCCTATAGTTTTGATCAACCATTTGTGTTCCTTCACACACACACACACACACACACACACACACACACACACACATATGTATATATGATGGAGATTTTTTTGACTACACACACACAGCATTAAGAGTTTAATAAGTGAAAAAGGCATTTCTGTGGTGATCTCAGTAGGAGATTTTAAGAGTGGTGGATGCCATGCAGGAGGAGCTGCAGTGGGCAAGTGAGCTTCTGGAAGACAGCTCACTGTGTTGCGTCACTGTGATGGGTGAATTCTGCAAAGGCACAGCCTGCAAGCTTTGTCCCAAGATTGCTTCTTGCTGCTGATGTGCCTTTGTCTTAAGAGATATAAAAAGAACTAAAGGAAAAAAAATAAAGTGGTTGGAATTTCTCCCCATTCACCAACTGTGTGTGTGTGTGTGTGTGTGTGTGTGTGTGTGTGTGTGTGTGTGTATGTAAAGTTATTGGAGCCAGCTCATTGATGCTATGTATGTATGTATGTATGTATGTATGTATGTATGTATGAAATTGTTGGACCTTTCTTGTTGGAACCTGGTTTGCTTCATCCAGTGTGTGTGTGTGTGTGTGTGTGTGTGTGTGTGTGTGACTTTATCTCTTTTCTTTCTTGCCACTCCCCTAAGAGTTAAAAGAGTTCAGAGTGTTTTACAGGTCACAGAGGATATAGCCCCTAGATAATTAAGGTTTCCTCCCATCACCACTACAAGTGCTGACCTCATAAATAACCTACCACTGTCAGTGGGGTCCTCCATCGGCTGCTGTCATCACTGAGCCTAATGACTGCCTTTGTCAGTTTACCGGTGGTGTTGAAGCTGGCCTTCAACACCGAAGTGTCCCATGGAAGTGGTAGTGAGTGAAGAGATGAATAATGAATGGATGAAGGAGGCAAGAACACACAAGAGGGTTCTCGTTGAGAAATACTATGAGTAGCCAGGGGATGGATCTGAATGCCTTCGCAGGCAGTCTGCTCACAAGTGATGTTGAAATAAATTACTTCCACAATTCAAGAGTGAAATGCTGGCAAAAGTCTGGTGAAACGCTGCATTTTTCTTACGCAGACAGAACATAATGGAAGCTGTAGTTCTGCTTTTCCATATTGTTGGGTGTGTTACGGAGTATTTCCACAAATCTTTGCATTTGAAAGTAATAAATCCAAACACCAGAACAGATAAAGATCATTATAAAGTTACTGTCCTGTTTTCCTTTTTTCTCCATTGCTGTGAAAATACCATGATCAAAAGGAAATTGGGAAGGAACAGAATTTTTTTTTTTTTTTTAATTTTTTGAGGGAAGTCAGTGAAGAAATTCAAGCAGGGCAAGAACTTGAAGCAGAAACCTCCATTTACAAATTAAGGGTTTATTGCCTTATTCTCCCATAAGATGTCATTTGCAACCCCTGCTGTTGTATCTATTAATAAGTAATGTTGTATATATTAAGTGAGTAAGCGTATAGCACCACAGACTTGGGCTGGAGGCACAATTATGCACAGCATGGGGAAAGATGATTTCACACAAATATTATACTACTTACAAAGGTTTAGAAAGTATAGGTCTTTCTGTAAAGTTCTTGTGCAGCAATAACTTAAAAGTCTCTTTTAAGATATTTAGCCACGGCCATCTTTCCTCTGAGCCCAGCGGACACAGCTAGGGACACCCCAGGACTTTAAGATCGCATTGGGGTCACGCGTGAGTGCAGAGGTGGTTTTGGGAGCAGCGGGTCAGCAGTTCACTCCAGGGGCAGGAACTGAGAACTCCGCCCCACCGGAGGCTGGGCCTCCCCCAGCCAGAACCGCGCCGCCGCGCCTTCTTTCCTCTGAGCCCAGCGGACACAGCTAGGGACACCCCAGGACTTTAAGATCGCATTGGGGTTACGCGTGAGTGCAGAGGTGGTT
>LR752279.1:0-26333 GCA_902729485.2 Mus minutoides | reverse complement strand
ACACACACACACACACACATATATGTATATATGATGGAGATTTTTTTGACTACACACACACAGCATTAAGAGTTTAATAAGTGAAAAAGGCATTTCTGTGGTGATCTCAGTAGGAGATTTTAAGAGTGGTGGATGCCATGCTGGAGGAGCTGCAGTGGGCAAGTGAGCTTCTGGAAGACAGCTCACTGTGTTGCGTCACTGTGATGGGTGAATTCTGCAAAGGCACAGCCTGGAAGCTTTGTCCCAAGATTGCTTCTTGCTGCTGATGTGCCTTTGTCTTAAGAGATATAAAAAGAACTAAAGGAAAAAAAAATAAAGTGGTTGGAGTTTCTCCCCATTCACCAACTATGTGTGTGTGTGTGTGTGTGTGTGTATGTAAAGTTATTGGAGCCAGCTCATTGATGCTATGTATGTATGTATGTATGTATGTATGTATGAAATTGTTGGACCTTTCTTGTTGGAACCTGGTTTGCTTCATCCAGTGTGTGTGTGTGTGTGTGTGTGTGTGTGTGTGTGTGTGACTTTATCTCTTTTCTTTCTTGCCACTCCCCTAAGAGTTAAAAGAGTTCAGAGTGTTTTACAGGTCACAGAGGATATAGCCCCTAGATAATTAAGTTTTCCTCCCATCACCACTACCAGTGCTGACCTCATAAATAACCTACCACTGTCAGTGGGGTCCTCCATCGGCTGCTGTCATCACTGAGCCTAATGACTGCCTTTGTCAGTTTACCGGTGGTGTTGAAGCTGGCCTTCAACACCGAAGTGTCCCATGGAAGTGGTAGTGAGTGAAGAGATGAATAATGAATGGATGAAGGAGGCAAGAACACACAAGAGGGTTCTCGTTGAGAAATACTATGAGTAGCCAGGGGATGGATCTGAATGCCTTCGCAGGCAGTCTGCTCACAAGTGAAGTTGAAATAAATTACTTCCACAATTCAAGTGTGAAATGCCGGCAAAAGTCTGGTGAAACGCTGTGTTTTTCTTACGCAGACAGAACATAATGGAAGCTGTAGTTATGCTCTCCATATTGTTGGGTGTGTTACTGAGTATTTCCACAAATCTTTGCATTTGAAAGTAATAAATCCAAACACCAGAACAGATAAAGATCATTATAAAGTTACTGTCCTGTTTTACTTTTTTCTCCATTGCTGTGAAAATACCATGATCAAAAGGAAATTGGGAAGGAACACAATTTTTTTTTTTTTAATTTTTTGAGGGAAGTCAGTGAAGAAATTCAAGCAGGGCAAGAACTTGAAGCAGAAACCTCCATTTACAAATTAAGGGTTTATTGCCTTATTCTCCCATAAGATGTCATTTGCAACCCCTGCTGTTGTATCTATTAATAAGTAATGTTGTATATATTAAGTGAGTAAGCGTGTAGCAACACAGACTTGGGCTGGAGGCACAATTATGCACAGCATGGGGAAAGATGATTTCACACAAATATTATATTACTTACAAAGGTTTAGAAAGTATAGGTCTTTCTGTAAAGTTCTTGTGCAGCAATAACTTAAAAGTCTCTTTTAAGATATTTAGCCACATGTTAAATATAAGGAGAAACTAAAATACAATGATTAAAAGCTATTCAAAAGTTCTATTTGCAGGGAAAAGTACTTAGGAATATTCATATATATATATATTCTTTTAGACTAGATCTGTGACAGGTTGAATTGTATCTCTTTCAAGAAAATGAAGAAGTTCTAATGCCCAAATCTGTAAATGTGATCATATTTGGAGATAGTGTCTGCATGGGCATAATCATATTATGCTGACATCATTAAGCTGAAGTCTAGTGACCTGAAGATATTTTATGATAAAGATATCATAAAAGAAGAGTAGAGTCTCTGAGGGGAGACTTCCATGTCAGGAGAGAGCTGACATTGCACCAAGCCATCACAAATAAGAGCAGCCGAGGTCACCAGAAGCCCTAAAAGACAACTCCTCCGTAGAGGAACCTTAGGAAGCAAAATACCAACACTATCTTTATTTCTCCACAGTTGAGAAAAGCTAAAATTTAGTTATTAAAGTCACTTAGCTTGAAAATTTTGGGGGAAGAAGAGGGTTAATTTGCCATCAAGTTATGTCTATTATCAGAACAAATCTGTAAACAGTAATTTCATACATGCTCCATTGGAAATGTAGCTCTCAGCCATCTCAGAAAAAGAAAAACAACTATACTAATACTTCTAAAATTAAATTCACCAATGACTCAATTCACCTCCATAATTCACAAAATACTAATATAATACACTGATTTTAATATAATTGCTATGTACTGCTACTTTGTGTTAAAATAGTATTTTAATGGTTGTTTTGGCCAGACTTTGTTAGAAGACTTAGGGGGAGTCAGATGTTCACACCTCAAAGTTACCTTGAGAGTAGCATGAATGCTCATATAGACATTTCTGCTGTTTTTTTACAACTAGTGATTTGAATCACCTAGGCGCCATTAACACTTTGAACTCTGAATTTCTGAAATATTAACAACCTGTGTTGCTTTCCAACAAAAAAGGGCAATGATTCCTTAATCTTCATGGCATTTCCACCAATTTCTTGATGAAACCAAGCTCTCTTGCCAAGATTCCCATTAACTATCACCTTCTTGGAGTTATCAACACAATCTAGTCACAGATATTCCCTCATTACAGTATCATACATCTGAGTTGATTGAGT
This sequence comes from Mus minutoides, assembly GCA_902729485.2. Classification (NCBI taxonomy): domain Eukaryota; kingdom Metazoa; phylum Chordata; class Mammalia; order Rodentia; family Muridae; genus Mus; species Mus minutoides. The sequence continues at coordinate 23,660 of LR752279.1, read as the reverse complement.
GTGTGTGTGTGTGTGTGTGTGTGTGTGTGTGTGTTATGTGTATATATGTGAAGACTCCCATACATGAGTACTGGGGTTACAAATATGTGTCACTACATTAGGCTTAAAGAACTTGCTCTTTAGTATTGAAATCATGACTGAGCACAGGTTTAGTCAGTCTTTAAACTCATACTATATGCATTTATATTGTATTGCTGCCTCAAGGCATTGGAGAAATGCTTGGAGACTATAGGTGCAGTCTTACTCCTAATAATTTACTATTAGGTATTTAGTATCTTTGTGAAATTCTGTGATTTTTATATCATGTTCTTTAAGATCTCTAGAACTGGTGCATGTTTTCTATGGGAGGAGTAAAGAAAAACAAAATAGTCTGACCATGGAGCTCAGTGGTTTTTAACTGTTATTCATGTTGGGATTTCAGATCAGATTTTGTAACACTCTTTAAAAGAACATTTGAATTCACTAGATGATATACAAAGCCACATCAGGTTTAAACTAAGTCTTGTGGCTATGTTTCTGCATAATTTTACATAAGTGTCACAGAACTAATATTTTATTTATCCTCAGGTTTTAGCTCCAAACTTGCAGGCTTATGATAAATATTGCCTTCACTAAATTGGTTTGATTTACTTTTGAATGTGAAAGAACATGATTAATCAAGGAGTCCAACCTTGGCTTAAGCAAGTGAAGCATGTCACCTGCTTTTACCTTCTGTTTACTAAATAAGTAATTGAAGAAAATAAGCTTTTCTGTTCAGGAATTTTTTTCCCTGTGCCCATATTTTTGAGACTTTTCCCCTCTTTGTCCTCTTTAAGTTTCAGTGTCTCTGGTTTTATGTGGAGTTCTTTGATCCACTTAGACTTGAACTTTGTACAAGGAGATAAGAATGGATCAATTCGCATTCTTCTACATGTTAACTGCCATTTGTAACAGCACCATTTGTTGAAAATGCTTTTTTTCAACTGCATGGTTTTAGCTCCCTTGTCAAAGATCAAGTGACCATAGGTGTGTGAGTTAATTTCTGGGTCTTCAATTCTATTCCATTAGTCTACCTGTCTGTCAGTGTACAAGTACCATGTAGTTTTTATCACCATTGCTCTGTAATACAGCTTGAGGTCAGAAATATTGATTCCACAAGAGGTTCTTTTATTGTTAAGAATACTTTTGGCTATCCTAGGTTTTTTGTTATTCCAGATGAATTTGCAAATTTCCCTTTCTAACTCAGTGAAGAATTGAATTGTAATTTTGATGGGGATTGCATTGAATCTGTAGATTGCTTTAGGCAAGATAGCCATTTTGACTATATCAATCCTGCCAATCCATGAGCATGGGAGATTTTTCCATCTTCTGAGGTCTTCTTCGATTTCTTTCTTCAAAGACTTGAAGTTCTTATCATACAGAAAAGCCTTGAAGATATGGGCTCAGGGGAAAAATTCCTGAACAGAACAGCAATGGCTAGTGCTGTAAGATTGAGAATTGACAAATGGGACCTCATAAAATTGCAAAGCTTCTGTAAGGCAAAAGACTGTCAATAAGACAAAAAAAGTCACCAACAGATTGAGAAAGGATTTTTACCAATCCTAAATCTGATAGGGGACTAATATCCAATATATACAAAGAACTCAAGAAGCTGAACTCTAGAAACTCAAACAACCCCATTAAAAAATGTGGTGCAAAGCTAAACAAAGAATTCTCAACTGAGGAATACTGAAGGGCTGAGAAGCACCTGAAAAAAAATGTTCAACATCCTTAATCATCAGGGAAATGCAAATCAAAACAGCCCTGAGATTCCACCTCACACCAGTCAGAATGGCTAAGGTCCAAAATTCAGGTGACAGCAGACTCTGGTGAGGATGTGGAGAAAGAGAAACACTCCTCCATTGCTGGTGGGATTGCAAGCTATTACAAAAACTCTGGAAGTCAGTCTGGAGTTTCCTCAGAAAATTGGACATAGTACTGGAGGATCCAGCAATACCTCTCCAGGGCATATACCCAGAAGATATTCCAACTAGTAATAAGGACACATGCTCCACTATGTTCATAGCAGCCTCAATTATAATAGCCAGAAGCTGGAAAGAACCCAGATGTCCCTCAACAGAGGAATGGATACAGAAAATGTGGTACATTTACACAATGGAGTACTAGTCAGCTATTAAAAACAATTAATTTATGAAATTCTTAGGCAAATGGATGGATCTGGGGGATGATATCCTGAGTGAGGTAACCCAAACAGAAAAGAACTCATATGATATGCACTCACTGAAAGTGGATATTAGCCCAGAAACTTAGACTACCCAAGATACAATTTGCAAAACACATGAAAATCAAAAAGAAGGAAGAGCAAAGTGTGGATACTTCTTTTCTCCTTAGAATAGGGAACAAAATACCCATGGAAGGAGTTACAGAGACAAAGTTTAGAGCTGAGATGGAAGGATGGACCATCCAGAGACTGCCTCACCCGGGGTCCATCCCATAATCAGCCACCAAACACAGACACTATTGCATATGCTAGCAAGATTTTGCTGACAGGACCCTGATATAGCTGTCTCTTGTGAGGCTATGCCAGTGCCTGGCAAATACAGAAGTGGATGCTCATAATCTATTGGATGGAACACAGGGCCCCTAATGGAGGAGCTAGAGAAAGGACCCAAGGAGCTGAAGGGTTCTTCAAACCTGTAGGAGGCACAACAATATGAACTAATCAGTTACCCCAGATCTCTTGTCTCTAGCTGCATATGTAGCAGAAGATGGCCCAGTTGGCCATCACTGGGAAGAGAGGCCCCTTGGTCTTGAAAACTTTATATGCCCCAGTACAGGGGAATGCCAGGGCCAAGAAGTGGGAGTGGGTGGGTAGGGGAGCAGGGCAGGGGGAGAGTATAGAGGACTTTCGGGATGGCATTTGAAATGTAAATGAAGAAAATGTCTAATAAAAAATCGTTAAAAAGAAAATAAGCATTGATCAAAACTGGTATTTATCTATTAACAATTCTTCAAGCTTCATTAGAAGGAGTTAAACTGGGAAGATGCTCTAAGACTTCATAAAGTCTGCGAAACGAACAGAAAGTTTAAATATTTTCATGGGTTATCTATTAGGTGAATATTTGACCAGCTGAAATGTAAACAAATACAAAGAATCAAACTCTGTGTTTAGGAATAGATCACATGACTGCTAAAAAGATTGCACACTGGTGATGAATTTTACAGTGCAGAGAAGCTTCTCCTGTGCCCACTTTGTGGATCACTAACCTTTTGTTTTCTCAGAAAAGTGAATAAATCTGTAGAGAAATTATTATTTTCCAGAATTTTAGTTCTTATACAAATTGAGAACAGCTCAACTATTAAGAAGTTTGTCATTGTTTTAAGACTTTTCCCCCCACAGTGAATGATTAGAAGAAAAAAAAAACCCACAGTGGTGCTGATTACGCTCATGCTAAGCTATACAATTTGACTTTTGCACACAGGGTTTTACTGTGTAAGCCTGACAAAACTGGAATTCTATGTGCAGACCACATCAGTCTCAAACTCACAGAGATCCACCTCCTTCTGCTACCTGAGTGCTGAGATTAAAGGACTGTGGCATTATACTTAGCCTCTAGCTATGGCCAAAAAAAATCAAGCATTATTAAAGTTTTATGTAATTTCAGGAACATATCTAATATTGCAACCTCTTAAAACTAAAAAGGAAAACAGTGTATTCTCATCATGTCAATTGTTAATTCTGTCTATAGAATCCATAATTCAGAACAAAATTTACTGTATTCTGTTCTTAGTATCGCCTTAAACAGGAAAATAAGACTCGAAATAAAGATGTAGCAGTAAATTTTATCAACTTGAGAAGAAAGATCTTTGTGAATTCATTTCTCTACTGAAACAAAATTATTTTCAAGAAAAATAGCTCAAAACATAGAATAGCTATTGTCATGAAAGTAATTTCAGAATTCATAATGCAGGTACAAATTATGACGATTATTTAAGAAATCTGTGCCTCAGAGCAGTAAATCTTAACTGGATTTCAAAAATATATTAAAATGTCATAGCTTGATTCTTAGTTTGAGGTTACTAGAAAGGGGCCAAGGCAGTAATTTGACGCTGATCTCACTAATACACTTCTAATTTCTAATTTCAGTGAGCTTTGTGTGCTGTGTTTTTCAATTTGTGGTGCTGAGGATAGAACCCAGGATCCTGCATGGGCTATGCATGCATACTACCACAGAGATACATCTCTACTTCTTGGTTTATGAGTCAAGTTCTTATTGTGTAGCTCGGGCTTCTCTTCAGCTTACTGTGTAACCCAATCTTACCTCAGTTTCCCCTGTGCAGGGATTACAGGTACATCATCACAAACAACCTCCTAAAAATTTAAATTGTATTTTTAAGATTATTTAACTGATTTTTTTCAATCATAGCATTATTTTCTATTTTAACATCACCAGAGTCTCTTTTTTTGTATATATTTCATGTTCGATTTTATTTTAATTTTCATTACATTTTAAGTATTCCATAGGTTATTAAAAATATAAAAACCAAAATAAAATAAAATAAAATAAAAACCTCTTTGTCAGCAAGTTTACTCATTTCATTAATGTATGTACACTTAATAGAGCAATGAAGTTTAAAATGGTATCTTCTTTTTCAAAAATATTCCTTTCTTATCACATGAACCTTTAAGAAGGTATATTTAACAGTTGATGCAACAATTTGCATATGCGTTGGGTAAATGAGCATTTTCAGGCCTAATATACTCCAGTGATATTTTTGACACAAATGATTCATTCGTAGGTTGATACGTTTTTGTTATAGTTTGTTATAAGCTGTTCAAGACGACAGTCCTTTCAGAAGTCTGTGCTAAAGAAAACTAACTCTTTCTGGCTTAGAAGTAAAGTGTAAATAAAACCACTTTAGTAAGAAGGAACAAAAACTCTCCAAGTGGCTAACAGGGAACTTAGGGTCTGTAGGTTGATGGAGACCCCTTTCTGCGCTGGTTAGGTGGTGGCGGCTGCAGCAGCAGTGACAATAGCAGCAGCAGCAGCAGCAGCAGCAGCAGCGACAATAGCAGCAGCAGCAGCAGCAGCAGCAGCAGCAGGACTCTCATAGGACCTGGAAAGCTTTCTTTAGAACACAGCTGAAGAAATTTCTCTTGCTGTCAGCAAATTCAAGTTTAGATCACTTTTAACATTTTTAAAGAAGGGTTAGGGCCCTGAAAGTTTCCCTGTGGTCACATAATCTTAGCAAGAGTCAGGCTTAGGTTACTTAAAGAAAAATGAGGTCTTAGCTGTAACAGCCCAGGTTACAGCTGTGCTTCTAAAGGGCTCAAAATAGATTTAATGCAGTTACTGGCCTTTCACTACAAGATTTATTGCTTCCATAACTGTCCTTTATTGAGCACAAATTCAAAATGAAAACGGCAGATTTACAAATGGTGTACTTCAATGAACTTTGGAACTACGGGCAATGGCAAACTAGCTCTACTAAAGCAGTCACCAAATTTAGAATTTAGCAAACCAGTATATTATAACAGTATACAAGTATAGTTTATCTTGAGAATGAGTTGATTTTATGTTTAATTATTTTAGACCTCTTAAGTACTTGAGGTTTTTTAGTTCAAATGAGTGAGACAAATGCATAGGTACAGGTGTATAAGGCAGAGAAAAGAACAGTTCAAAAATATGCTTAATTTTGACAATATCTGACCATATTCACTGATTCACTTGGCACTACCCTCTCCTGTTCCCTGTTTCCTTTGCCTCTCTCTTCTTTTCTGAAATAAAATGGAGTGATCACTCCATCTGATTTCACTTTATATGATGAACTGCACTTTCACTTTCATTCATTTAACTACAAAAAAATAGATTTATTCTTTTTTTTCTGAATTCATGTCTAGTGTGTATTTTTCACATTTTGTATTTTCTACATTCCCTCACTTGTGCGTGTATACCCAAGCTGACTCCGTATTTGACTCTTATGACCATGAAATGATACAGCCTGCTCTGCAGGCATCTCAGTAGCAAATTGACTTTGACTGTGTTGAGAATATTTTAGATTTCAGCCAGGGAAATTGGTAGACTAACTAATGATCTTGACGTCATCATCTACTCCAATCTGTTTCCCCAATCCTACCATAGCTTTGCAGCAGGCTGTCTGCTGCATCCTTCTCTCCCCTCTGCCCCCCAATAGCTCACACTGACCTTTCCCTCCAAGCTTTCTTCCCCTCACTCATCATCTTTCCCCAGCCTCTAACTCCAACAGCCATTCACTAGAGGAGAGAGGGAATCTGAGGCATTAAAGACACACACAGAAAAAGAAGTGGATACCTTGATGATCAAAGAATAACAAAACAAAACAAAACAAAACAAACAAACAAACAAAAAACCAAACAAACCTTGGCTCAAAACATACAGGAAATCTGGTATAATAGGAAAAGATCAAATATAATAAGAATTGAGAAAGAAGAAGAAAAATCCACATCAAAGGCACAGAAAATATTTTCAAGAAAATCTTAGAAGAAAAATTTCCTAATGCAAAGATGGAGATGCTCTGAAGCCAATTAAACAAAGTGTGCTACAAAGGGAAGAGCTGGAGAAGTGACCCAAGCTCTTGGAGGAAACCAGAAGATCATGAGTGGATCCCAGACATTGGACAGTTAGAGTTTGATTTTGCTTTTGATTGTGACTGTGCCCTGATATTTATCCCTCTTGAAGAAGTATTTTAGACGGGGTCCACAGTTAAGAGATTTTGAATTGTAACAAAAGACTTGGAATTTTAAAAGAGATTGGATATTTTACAGAGATTGAAATTTTAATATGTAAGAATTTATAAAGAGTGTGGGACTTTTAAAGTTATTTAGATCTGTGGGATGAATAAGAAAGTAAGGGTTGAGGCTTAATAGTGATGTGCTTGTGGGTCAAGTTGACAAGGGGTCAATTGTATTGGCTGTTTTTTGTATGTCAACTTGACACAAGCTGGAGTTATCACAGAGAAAGAAGCTTCAGGTGAGGAAATGCCTCCATGAGATCCAGTTATAAGGCATTTTCTCAATTTGTGATCAAGGGTGGGAGGGCCCATTGTGGGTGGTGCCATCCCTGGGCTGGTAGTCTTGGGTTCTATAAGAAAGCAAGCTGAGCAAGCTAGGGGAAGCAAGCCAGTAAGCAACATCCCTAGGGCTATGGCCTCTGCATCAGCTCCTGCTTCCTGACCTGCTTGAGTTCCAGTCCTGACTTCCTTTGGTGATGAACAGCAATGTGAATATGTAAACTGAACACCCCCCCCCCAAAAAATATGGAGATGCTTATCAAGGCACCAGAAGTTTATAAAAAAATTGCCCTCAGCACATAATAGCAAAAACACTAAATGTATAAAGCAAAGACAGACCATTGAAAGCTGCAAGGAAAAAAGATCAAGCACCATATGAAGGCAGACACATTACAATAACATTTGGCACCTAAATGGAGACTCTAAAAGACAGAGGGCCTAGAGAGATATTCAATATACTGTAAAAGATCACAGGTTCCAGGCCAGACTACTAAACCCAACAAAACTTTCAATCATAGTAGATGGAGAAAATGAGACCTCTGGTGATAAAATCAAATTTAAACAATAGCTATCTAAAAATCCAGCCTTACAGAGTGCTAGAAGGAAAATGGTGACCTTAAGAGGTTAACCATACCCAAACAAATAGGGAAGTAAATAATCCCATACCAATAAATAAAAAGAGGGAAGAGGGCAATTGCCCCCCCACACACACACACCATGGCCACCCCCACTACCACCACCACCACCAGTGGATTCAATTCCCTAATAAGAAGGCATAGACTAATAGAATGGATATGTATACAGGATCCATCCTTCTGCTGAATTCAAGAAACATACCCATATACATCAAGAACTGACATCACCTCAGGGTAAAAGGATAGAAAAAGATAGTCCAAGCAAACAAGAAGCAAGCTGGTGTAACCATTTTAATATCTGACAAAATAGACTAAAGGAAAAATTGATCAGAAAAGATGCAGAAAGACACTACATATATATCAATGAAAAATCCACCAAAGGGATGTTGTAATTCTTAATATCTATGCACCAAATGCAAGGGCACCAATGTTCATAAAAGAAACACTGACACAGATAAAATCACATATTGACCCTCACACACTGATAGTGGGCAACTTCAATAGCTGAGTCTTGTCAATGGATAGGTCATCCAGATAAAAACTCAACAGAGAAATTCTGGAGCTACCATGTTATAAACCAAACATATCTAATGAAAAATAAATTTATAAATAAGATATCAAGCACATGCCTCAAAAGTAATATAATTTGTAACTAATATATTAAGGATATAATATAAACATGCTTTGATATTAAATTTTATTCTGTAGCTCTTGTTATTATTTTGTACTTAAATTATTTTGGTGACCCACAAATATTTATTTAAAACTTATTGAACATCAGCTCTTTGGTAAGCATAGTTTTAATAGCTAAGATAAGTAAAATTTCACTAATTTATGCTATAATTTATTTGTAAGTGGACTGACTATAAGTCAGCTTTATATGGTTTTACTTCAGTTGTGTGGTGTCCTTTAATTGATGCCAAATAGGATTATCATATTTACTTATTTTGATATTTATAGATAATTGTTTTACTGACCTTACAGGAAAATATTACTGTTTACTACAACTCTCCTTTTAAACTTACTCTATCATCTTATTTGTTCTGGAACCTCTATTTTTATATCTTGATATATTCTCTATTCTGATAATATATTAACAAATACTTTCATGGTCAGATGATGATCCAACTAGCTCTCATACATGTAAAAATTTCATGCTATCCTGCACTTCTAAACTTCTGTATTTTCAGTCTCACGAATGAGATATATATGAAAAAATAGACATGCTAGGCTTTCCATAATATCAGAATTTACTGAATAACAACAAATGTATAGGCTACATAATTGCATTGGCTTTGAGATTGTAAGTACTTCTGACTTCATTTGATATCTGGTCATTAGAAACATGGATTCATTTATTTGAGTCTTATTGCTAATATTCTTTCAGGTCATACACCAGAGTGACACAATGTGTACAGATTACATAATGGCTTAGAAAGAATTAAATTCATCATGTGGTTCAAAGGAGCCTCCCTGAAGGAGGAGGCTGAGAGATATGTAAAAGGAGAATCATTGTTTCAACTGGATGTAGCTTTTCTGGTACAGTGCTGTAGGAGCCCAGAGCCTGTTCAAACTGCAGAGATCGGTCTGGGTGGAACTAGTGAAAGGCACAACATTGGTGCTTGATACAGTTCTGGCTCGTGGTGTAGAGATGGCTCCAGCAAAAAAGCAGGAAAGAGGAGCAGGGCAAAGGAAAAAGAGTAGTGAGTTATAATAGCAGAATTGGGAGGTGCAGAACTGGTCCAGGTATAGAGCTGGTTTCAGGTGCCACGCTGGTTCTGGGTCTGGCTCTTGGTCTGGGTCTGGATCTGCATCTGGATTTGCATCTGGATCTGCATCTGGATCTGCATCTGGATTTGCATCTGGATCTGCATCTGGATCTAGGTGCAGATCTGATTCTAGGTTCAAAGCTGGTTTTGAGTTCACTTGAAAACAAGGTCCAATTTCTTTCTTTTTTTTTTTTCTTTTTGATTCTTTTTTTAAATTAGATATTTTCTTTGTTTACATTTCAAATGCTATCCCGAAAGTTCCCTGTACCCTCCCCCTGCCCTGCTCCCCTACCTACCCAATTTCTTGTAGGCTATATCAAGAAGGAGATTTGGGTGGGACTAAATTACCAGGGAAGATTAAAGCCCACTATAAATGCACTAAATCATTGATGACAAGTAGTTGGGTTCCTTGCCCATACACACACAGACACACACACACACACACACACACCATGACACACTCTGACACACACGCACACACACACACACACACACACACACACACACACACACCGATACACACACATACACACACTGACACATACACACGCACACACACATGCACATATATATACAAATATACACACATATATCCAGTTTGTGATGTGTATCATCCAGTTTACTGTATGTAACTTATCACTTTACATTTTTGTTGAAATTGTATGTTCCAACTTACCTAGTTCTCTTGAAGATCCTGCTTTTGCATTCAGTATGACTATGGAAGGGACCACTTTAAAAAAATTCTCATTATTCCTTTGCTCTCTTTCACATTTTTAATTAATTTGTGTTACATACACATGAGTATATGAATATACATATTCCTAACTACATAATTTCATCCTGTTCAGCCTGTATAAGTTTATTCTATGTCTATGTTCTCAGGGCTGATCATTCAGTAGTGGATAATTTGACAGTAATTCTCAAGCTCAGCATTCCTTCCATACCTGTAATTCCTTCAGACTTCCTGGGCGTTCTCCCACCTATGCTCCTATGTATTTTTGTTGTTGTTGTGTTTTCTTTTTCAAATGTCTAGGGAGTCATGCTAGTGATTCTTTATGGGTATCTTTAGAGCTGAGACATTTTATAGCCTCTCTCATAACTAGGAGGCACGCTATCACAGCGAATTCCCTGTTCTTCTAGCATTTACAGTCTTTCTGACTCTTCTCCCACAATATTGTCTGAGCTTTATGTGTAGAAGTTTTACCATAGTTGTATCAGTGAGAACTCGGTTCCATAACTCTGCATTTCAATTGGTAGTGACTTTGTGTCGTGGTCTCCTTATGTTACAAAAATAAACCCATGATATAAAGTGAGTGCTACATTTATCTGTGGGGATAAGAGCAAACATTTAGAATGTAGTTAAGGATTATACTGATTTAGTAAAGCAGCGGTTGTACCTTTTGCTCTGTGATCCGTGACTTTCCTATTGCTTTAAAATGGTAGTTGGTTGGTTTTTTGGCACCTATCCAAGATTTCCCTCATAATGAGCAGAATGGAAGTCCAGTTAGAGAGCTGTTGGTTACTGCGAAGATATGCATGCCCATACTATGCTATTAGGGTAATTTTGCCATGCTGGCCACTGTTGCGGTTCATATGTGTCTTAGCTATGTAGGAATGTTGGTTGTTCCTCTCTCTCAGACGCTCGCACTGCACCTTCTGATACTGTGAAAGCTAGTTCTCAGGAAAGAGCTTTCAGATCATTTCCAGCACTGAGGCCTTGTTTTCAGCAGTGAAGACTTAATTTACTTTATATCTCTGGAAGGCAATCGCAGTAGTAATAGCTTATAATGACTTGGGAGTTTCTTGAACAATCCTGACCAGCAACTGGAAAGAAAGAGACTTCTCAGGTCTAGTGTTGGGGGTTTCCTGAGACGGGCTTGAGCTCTTGGAGAGAAAATGATAATCCCAGATAGGAACATTTCGTGTACAATATGTGTATTGTAGGGATTTTTAGGTTGAGATTTAATAGTATGATGCTTGCCACGATTTTTAGATGCCCTTACTATTATTTTACACACCTCTCTTTCCCACTCCTAATTAGAATTTCCTTTTGATTTTCTCATGTGCCCCATCAGATCCATAGTCCTCTGCTATTCCTTTTCTATTGCTTCCCAAACCAAGCAATGGCCCCTTTTTACTTTCTTGGTTTCTGCAGGTACTGCTGAACATGTACTCATGTCTGAATATGTGGAATATGTGGAATGTAGGAGAGAAATAACAAATATTTAGAACACAGTTAGGGATTATGCTGGCTTACTTGGCTCAATGTGATCTTTACTTTTTCCATAAATTTACCTGCAAAGTTAATGACTTCATTCTACTTTACCACAGAATAGTTGTCCCTAGTGTAATGGATCACATTTTCATTATGCTTTCACCCACAGGGTGGTGACATTTCAGTGTTTCCATTTATTAGCTATTGTAAACAGAGTGGCGATGAACATGGTTTATTGAGTTCTTTATATGATATGCAGTAGTATAGCTGGGTCATATGGTGGATTTTTTTTTTTTTTTCGCTTTTGGAGAATTCTTCACACTGATATCCAGAGAGGCTACACCAATTTGTAATCCAAAGAATAGTGAATGAGTCTCCCTTCCCTTCTTCCCACATCCCTTCCCACATCCCTTCCCTTCTTCCCACATCCCTTCCCACATCCCTTCCCACATCCCTTCCCACATCCCTTCCCTTCTTCCCACATCCCTTCCCTTCTTCCCACATCCCTTCCAGCATTTGGTGTTAGTTGTTCTGTTGGTATTTGCCCTTCTGAAAGGTAAGTTCAAATCTCAATGTTGCTTTGATTTGGACTTCACTATTTTCAAGGGATGATGAACATTTTTTGAACTATTTTATTATCCATGTTCCTTTTTTTTTTTTTTTAAGAACTTCCTCATCAGGTCTCATGCCCAGTCTTTGAATGGGTCAATTTTGGTTTGTTATTTGTTGTCCTAAGCTTTAGTTCATTATATATTCTTCATAATACTCTCCTGTTGCATCCATAGGTAACAAGGATTCTCTTACTTTTTGTGTGCTTTCTCTTCCACTTATTTGCCAATTTTTCTTTTTCTTTTTGTTTTCTTGTTTGTTTGGTTTTTTTGTTTGTTTGTTTTGTTTTGTTTTGTTTTCTTGAGACAGGGTTTCTCTGTGTAGCCCTGGCTGTCCTGGAATTCACTCTGTAGACCAGGCTGGCTTCGAACTCAGAAATCCACCTGTCTCTGCCTCCCAAGTGCTGGGGTTAAAGGCATGTGCCACCACTGCCTGGCGCCAGTTTTTAAAATTAATTACTTATTTTATTTATTTACATGTTGCTCCCCTCCAGGTTCTTGCAGAGTTCTTTCCCTCGTCCCCCCTCCCCTTCACCTATGAGAGTATACACTCCCCCAGGTTTCCTCCCATCTTGGGGCATCAAGTCTCTACAGAATTAATTTGCCAGCATTTTAAATTATAAACTAAAACTAACAAAGATTCATCAGAATTTAATAGTGAGTTATTAGTTAATTAAAATCTAAAATGCTTTCCCTCAGACTAGGACTAAGTCTAAGAATGAATTGTCTCAGCCTCCGTTGATTGATTTTAATTACTGCACTAAGTGCACACTGAGCCTGCAGCTCCCTCTACACACCTACAGTACCCTGACTGCACTCAGAAAACCAGTAGGGCTTTAAGAACAGAGCTGAGAATCTCCCAAGGAAAACAGGGGCTCCTTCACAAAACTGTCAAAGGGGAATGAGGTGCTTTTGTAGTTTACATTCTGATCCCCCACTGTTAAATTCTTGCCCAGCTTGAACCCCACCAGTAGGTGGTAGCCAGCATATAGCATTGTGAAGACACATTCAAAACCATCAGTAAGGAATGCATTTAAATAAACTAATTTACCATATTCTGACCAAAGAACTATCTGAGAGCACATGGCATGATTCTCACAAAGTTTCTGAAATTTGGAAGACAATTTTATAAAGCATATATATATATATATATATATATATATATATATATATATATATATATATATATAAAGCATAGTGTGTTAGCAAGATGGCTTAGCGGGTAAAAAAAGATAGTTCCCACAAAAGTTAGAGACCGGAGATTCTTCCCCAAGAATCTACATAGTGGAAGGAGAGAACCGTCTCCTACAAATTCTTCTCTCAGCACACTTTGGTGCACACACACGCATGCGCGCGCACACACACACACACACACACACACACACACACACACTAAAATCAACACTGATTTTAATCACATGTTTCATAAGTTTTCAAAACTAATATGATGCCATTCTATTAAAACTAAAAACTGAAAATATCCACGTTTTTATTCTGTGCTGTGAGTCCTAAATGAACTTCCTTATGCAATACACAACTTCTCTTTGGGAAACAAACTTAATCAAAAAGCACCAACTCTTTGGTATTCATAGCCAGTGTGTGTTTATTAATAGCGTAGAAAATGATATTACAATTTTCTCTTAATTGTCTTCCTGAGCGTCCCACCTCAGTTCCTGATGACAGTTGGAAGCCATCCAAATGAATGACCAGCAGCTTTAATTACGACCTGTTACTTACAGAGCAGAACATAGTCACTGTATCATTAACCTCAATTTCAATTTGGGAAATTCCCATAATGCTTATGAGATGCTGGAGTTTGTCATACATGTGTAAAATTTAGATTTGTTTGGATGACTTTATATAGTGTTACTTTGGAAGAAAAAAACCTTTTAACTGACATTAAATCTGCATGAAAAATTAATATTTATAAAATATACTCATATACCTATCTAGGGATACAATATCACATACTAATGCGATGGGGTGTCAAGTCTTATAGAAGATATGGATCAGGAATGAGCATGCAATTGTTTAGCCAGAGATGCCACAAGACACTGAACTTTACTCTGTCAAGTCCACAAGAAACATCAAAAGAAGTTACGGGAAGGACACAGTATGATACTCAGTGAAAGAATAACTATTTTTACTCTTTTAGGCACTGAAGATTTGGCAGGTGATTTTGAGAGGTTTTAGCACTTGGGGAAATTAAGGACATATATATAATTGCGCAGAAGCCAACAGAGAACTTTCAGAGTGGATAAGCATTGGACTACAGCATTCGTCTGTGTTCCTATGTTTGAACACATCTCTGGAAAATATTTAGTTACTGTCACGGGAAAATGGACATGGCTTTCATATTCTCATCTTATTTATTAAGAACCAACAATGAATGGGAACTCAAAGAAGGTCCAATTACGATCTGACAAGTGTCTGATGATGTGCAGCTATTGGATTCTCCCAGCAGGGGGAAGCAGATCTCTGCCTAGTGGGGGAGGCTGCTTTCCAAAGGTAACCCATTTACATCCCATGGTTACCAGAGAGTCAGTAAGTATCTCTGAGAAAAATGTGGAAGTGTTGACCCATGTATAAAACTTCATTTTCTGTAGACATTTATTTCTTAAACCTGGAGTTCTTTATTAACTCTGATAGCAATAGATATTTTAGAATCAACATGTGGACATATACCAAGTATTTAGTTTTATACATTGATAATTGCCTTATATCACTCCATGACAAGTACCTACAGATGATCTGTACTCTAATCTTCATGTCTTATCTGTAATATAGAATTGCAGAGTACCTGGTAGGCAACCCCAATATCAGAATATAGCTACAGATTTGGAGACAATAACTGGAACTCTTAGCATGTTACTCCAGCAAGTCTGTGCATGAACTCTTGTCTATTTAAATGATTTTTTTTTTATTAAACTAGCATTTAACTGTGGAGTTTTCAATAATACTTTGTTTTTCTTGATCTATTTCTCTCCTTCCTGATCACTTTGCTCATCTTGTATCCTCTGCTTTCCTTTCTGTTTGCATGTCGTGTGTTCTGTTATCATTATCATTTGCAAAACAACCTCTGCCACCTATCCAGCTCCACTTTCTAATTTTATGACCTATGCCCACTGCTCACACTCACACATATAATCTCCCTCCCTTCCACCCTCCCTCCCTCTCTCTCTCTCTCTCTCTCTCTCTCTCTCTCTCTATATATATATATATATATATATATATATATATATATATATATATATAGAGAGAGAGAGAGAGAGAGAGAGAGAGAGACAGGGAACAACTCCAAAACTGGGTGGCAAGACTTAAGATGGGAGATGCTGAGCTGCTGTGTATAGTCTACACATTGACTTCACCCAGAATGAGAGGAGAAAGTGAAGAAATTCTCAATGCATTCTTTGCTATGATGTCATTAAAGGCTGTGCTACATACAATTCTCTTGGCTATACCCAATGGCCCTAGACAAAAATAACCCACTTCAAAAAACTCACAATGATTTACAAAGTCTATGGATTCTATAATATGACATCTGATAATGACTTCAAGTATTTAGTGTGGATATTAACAGAGTTCCAGTCCTCAAACACCTTAATACTTCAAATTCTATCTACTAAAAACTACATGACATTTCTCTTTCTCCTGTCATCTAAGCTCTTTTCTTTGTGTGCCATCTTGCAATTTTGTAATCAGAAATGATCTGAGCACCTCATTTCCTTAGTGAAAAATTAAAACTAGGTGCCTTTTCTTTTCCATATTTCACCTTCTTCCCTTGTGGCTGAGTCTGCTGCAGGAATATCCTGTCCTCAGTCCCACAGTTTGTTCATACTAACAATGGCAGATACAGGAAGAGTACACTGTCCATAAGCACTAACTCTGTGCTCAACACTTCCCCTTGCAGAAAGTCTTCACTGTAAATTGTCTCCAATTTTTGATCTAGCTAGAAATACATTCTCATTGCTTGGTTCTCAAGGAACATCTCACTGTACATGATATAGTGAAAGGGAATTGAAATTAATCAAATCTATGTGAAATGGTCAAAATTTTCACAGACATCTGACTGTCTTTGTTTTCTTTGGCTTTCTCATCCCTTCTCAAGTAGAAGAGAACAGCATACTTAAGAATGCATCTTATTGATCTGCTGTTTTGTCCTATATTGATGTATTCTTATTAATTTTCCAAGACAAAGTGGAGGCACATGAAGGCAAACATATTGAGTGTTGATCACTGGATGTCAACTTATATACTAAATGTGTACCTTCATGGTTCACACTAATTAATTCTATATAATTAACTCATTGGGAATGTTGGGTACTGAACTATAATAGATCCCCATGTGGTTAAGAAAAATGTAGCATGGGTGGTCTAAGGTTAATTTTAAAATTCTGACTTAACACATAACTTAGTTTTGCCAAGAAACATGCTCTGTGACAGCCATGTAAGGATAAAAATAAATATGCACACAAATATATGACAATCATTTTTGTTTCTATATCTCTTTTAGAACTAGCTCTGAACTGTTTCTGCAACCAGATACATCTGCCACTTTTCCTCCACTATAAAAAGCAAAACTGATGGATTTACAAAGTCGTTACACAGTCAAGTGAAGAAAAACCTAATATGAAGTAGTTAAAAATAATTCACCCTCAATTCAGTGTCACTCTCTTCAGTTTTGCATTTATATATTAAATGAAAGTTTTGCTATTTAAATCTTTGGTTTTCAATAATGCCCAAGAATAGGAGATGATATGGCATAATCTGTAGTGGAAATGACTTCATCTTTCCCCCAACAAATTAAGATGCTTGAATTATATTTTCTGATGCTTAATAGAAACACAGTCTTATGTTCTATTGATTTATAAGAAAGATTGAAAAATTCCCTCAACATTTTCCTCCTTTATATATATAAAGAGCACATTACTGAATTGATTCTACTTGTTCATGATTCTGGTTTATTGTTTATCCATGTTCAATCTTTTTTGAGTAATCACTGATTCTCTTATATATTTACAGGAATATTTAATATTAAATCATATAAGGGGTATAATATGTTTTCTGTATTTATTTAATATGTACTCTCAAAAACACAAGGCAACTATAGGAGGTGGGGCAAAAACAGAAAGTTTACTCTTTATTCTTCTGTAAATGCCTCAAGTTTCTAGTGGCAAAAAACACACTGTTAAACATCAGGTTATAAAATAAAAGTAGTAATTAATGTTAACATCTTCAGATAAAGCGATTGTTTTCACGAATCAAAACTTGTAGAAATGGTGAGAAATGTTGGGATGGCATATTTATTTGAAAGTAAGGCTGAGTTAATGCCTCTAAGTCATGCCTATCTCGTCTCCCATGTAAGGACGACACATTTTATATATATAATGGGAAATTCAATGGAGCAGATGAAAAAGATGTGCATAATATTTGACTAATTCATATTTAAATATAATTTATTTGGTATTTAATTTTCATGACCTTAACTAGTATATGAGAAGTAGAGGAATTTGGATACTCTCAAGTACTAACAGGTACAAATTTAATTCATCTAGCAAATAAATGGCATGAAATTATGACCTCCTAGGTATTCTTCTAAAATTAGATATTATACCATTGTCCTATAATTATGTTGCCTCCAGCCATATTTTCATATAAGCCCCATTAACTCCTATTGCTTATATATAATCATTTGCAAACTTAGTTGTTCTAGGCTATTTTATGGGAGGCAGGATATTTTTAATTGATGCCGAGTGTAGGTATACTTTACATATTGGGTCCTGCTATGGATGTGAAAACCAAGTGATGGATGAAGCAATCAATCCAGGAGTCAGCATGAGTGTCCTCACATTGATACAGGTGACACGGAAGGTATAGTGCATGGTTTCCAAGAAACAGTGGAGATGTGACCATCAAAGAATACTGAAGGTCCCTTTTCACGAGTGTTTCATAGCCTCAGTAATAGTGTCAGACCTTCGGACATCCCCTTGAGCTGGATCCCACTTTGGGCCTGTCGCTGGACCTTCTTTTTCTCAGGCTGCTCCCCATTTCCATCTTTGTAATTCTTTCAGACAGGAACAATTATGGGTCAGAGTTGTGACTGTAGGATGGCAACCCCATCCCTCACTTCATGTCCTGTCTTCCTGCTGGAGGAGGGACCTATCATGACTGCCCTCTGAAAGACCCAACAAGCAGCTGAAAGAATTAGATGCAGATATTTGCACCTAACTCATGGACAGAAGCAGCTGACCCTTGTTGTTGAATTAGGAAAGGCTGAAAGAAGCTGAGGAGAAGGGTGATACTGTAGGAGGACCAGCCTTCTCAACCTGAACCGCGGAGATCTCTCAGACACTGGAGTACCAACCAGGCAGCATACACCAGCTGATATGAGGCCTCCAACACACACACAGTAGAGGACTGCCTGGTCTGTGTTCATTCAGAGATGATGCACCTAACCTTCAAGAGACTGGAGGCCTCAGGGACCTGCTAGGACTACTATAAAAAGGACTCTATCATTTATAAGGTGGTTTTTTTTTTCTTTTCTTTTTTTTTTTTTTTTGGTTTTTCAAGACAGGGTTTCTCTGTGTAGCCCTGGCTGTCCTGGAACTCACTCTGTAGACCAGGCAGGCCTCGAACTCAGAAATCCGCCTGCCTCTGCCTCCCGAGTACTGGAACTAAAGGCGTGCGCCACCACGCCCGGCTTTATAAGGGGGTTTTAACCCTAGAAGTTTATCATTTGTTGGAGATAGAAGCTCTTGAAGAGACACTCACAGTTTTGGTGTCTTGTGAAACCTTAACTCTTGCAACTTCAGATCTGCAGAGGGTCGTTCCCCTGTGTACATCAATGCTTGTTATCCTTCTCTGTGACGCCGTCTCCTTTTTATGTGAATACTCCAGCCAGATTTCTTTACAGTCTACCTCCATAGATTCATTTTAATTGACCATTTTAAAAGTCCTGCCTCCCAGTGCGGTGCATAGACTGGGATTCACCATATAGGTATTTGAGTGGGAAGATGCATGCTAAATCACAGCAATCCTCACCTCTTAAAATAAAATGACAATGGAGAACAGGGCAAACTCTATACTCTAGAGAAAACATCCCTTCTTGGAACAAACCCTCTTTCTGGTCCTCTTACTATGATAACACAGATTCTCTTTCCACATCTCCCCATCACAGTGTTGTGCATGCTTTCACATGCTACCACCCACTCCAGGGGCATTTGTTATCAATCTGGCTGCAACCGTTAGACTTTTGTTAGTCCCATTAGTTTAGAACATTATTCCAAATCCTATATTCTATCACATGCTTATTTCTGCATTCATTCCACTAGAATTTTAGTAGATGTAAGTCTAGTCTTGGTTTTAATGCCTTGCATACAATGATGCTAAACGTGCTATGTGGATTCATTAAGACTTAATGATATTAATAAATTCATTATAGCTTTCCATCAATGTTGTTAGTGTTTTCCTTAATCTTTTTAATTTTCTCCAAGCATGATGTGACATTAAAATCTCCAATAATTCACATTTTACTTTTAATGACTTCCCTATTTATCATTTTTAGGGATATTCAAGAATATTTCTTTGGTGTTGGTTAAATAGAATAAGATAGAGGAAGAGTGACTGATCAAAGAGGAAGAGGTTTAAAAATTAATAATGAATTAATGCTCAGATGATTCATTAATCTCTGACAATCAATTTATGTGGAGACACCACCTATACCTGTAGGTGCATATTATCTTAAGCTAGGAAAACATCTTTCATATGAATCAACCACATGCTGAACTATGAGTGAGTTTTAATAAATTCCAAAAGACTGGTAGCATATAACTCATGTTTGCCAGTTACAAAAAATCAAGTCAGATATATAGTAAAAACAGAAAAAAGAACAATTTATTTGGAAATTAAAGAATGGGAGTGGGTGGGTTGGGGAGCAGGGGAGGGAGGAGGAGGAGCTTTTTGGAGGGGAAACCAGGAAAGGGGATAACATTTGAAATGTAAATAAAAAAAATCTAATATAAAAAGAAAAAAAAATAAGAACACAGTTAAGTAAAATGAGGAAGAGGCAAATTCCTAAAGTACATACCAGAAAACATTTAAAATTGGATTATTATATATAATATACATAACAAAGTATGTATAATATATGTATATACATGTGTGTATGCACATGATAAATACATATACATCATTTACATATACATCATATACACATACACATATACGTACATGCTGTGTGATATAGGCTAAAGCAATTTTAGGACACAACTTATAACTATTAAAATACTGAAACTCAAAAGTTAATTAGCTAAATATGAAAATGGCACAAGGCTAATGCCAAATTTGGTAAAAAGACAAAAGAATTAAATTTACATAGTTAATTAGTGAAAGAAAATAAGATGCAATATCAGCAAACTTAATAAGATTTTGAAAATGATAATTAAGCTGGTGGAACTGTGGAAAACAGATAACAAAGTATCACAAATGAACAAAGTTAAGGCTATACCCCTCTGACTCTGTAGATGCTACCTGATGAAATTAGATGAGAAATGGAAACTTAGATTTAATTTGAAAGGCCTATGAGTGTTTCACTGGTGGGACTCCACGTAGTAAGGCCCATGGAAACCCCTTCCCAGACTTGTGAATGAATTCTATGTTTTTCTTAGTACTCATTCAAAGAGTGAAACCCACCTCTCTGCTCTCTATCCCTTTTCATCCTCCAGATGTGACAATTAATCCTGGGTAATTTGAGAAATATACTCATGTCCCTAGAGAAACAGCTACAGTCACACTGAGTAAGCCGGTCGCAGTGTGGAGAACAATGGTTTCCTGGCTTCCATAACTGTTTTCAGGAAGCTGTATCTGACCAACAGCGACTTATAAAACAGGGAAGTTGCATCTGATCAACAGAGATTTAATCAGGAATTGGTGGATGTATATCAGGAAAAGCTGCTTGGTACATGAACATGTCTTTGTCTGCCGTGATCAAAGGTATTGTGACAGAGAGCTGCTATTTGATGACTTGGGGTGGGAGAATCTAACGTTAAATTTTAATTGCAGAGTATGGTTGGGGGTATTTGTGTGGCTGATGACCCAGAGGGAGAGGAAAAGGAGGAAGGGGGCTTTTGTAATGATTAGACTTATGTATACTGACATTATGAATTCTTTAAATAAAATAGCCAATAATTTCACTGCCCAGGTGAGTAGGACTGTGGGTGTATAAATAACAATAGTTCAAGGACTCAAGAAGAAGGAAAACCAAAGTGTGGATACTTCATTCCTTCTTAGAATGGGGAACAAAATACCCATGGAAGGAGTTACAGAGACAAAGTTCGGAGCTGAGAAACTGCCCCACCTGGGGATCCATCCCATATACAACCACCAAACCCAGACACAATGGCATATGCCAGCAAGATTTTGCTGACAGGACCCTGATATAGCTGTCTCTTGTGAGGCTATGCCAGTGTCTGGCAAATACAGAAGTGGATGCTCACATTCATCTATAGGATAGAACACAGGGCTCCTAAAGAAAGAGCTAGAGAAAATACTCAAGGAGCTAAAGGGGTTGGCAACCATATAGGTGGATCAAAATTATGAACTAACCAGTACCCCCAGAACTGTCTCTCTAGTTGCATACGTAGCAGAGGATGGCCTAGTTGGCCATCAATGGGAGGAGAGGCCCTTGGTCTTGGGAAGATCATATGCCCCAGTACAGGGGAATACCAGGGCCAGGAAGCAGGAGAGGGTGGGTTGGGGAGCAGGGCAGGGGGAGGGTATAGGGGACATTTGGGATAGCATTTAATATATAAATGAAGAAAATATCTAATAAAAAATTAAATGAAAAGTAGTTCAAGGTATTTGGGGCCACTGGCTTGATAGTTAACAGGCGGTCAATGCCTTGAGTCTTTCCAATATGTCTGTCCTCAGGTTCCAGACTCCTGCAAAAGCACTGGTCACAGGCAATGGAGTACCTGACCATATAGAACATTACAGTTTATCAGAACATCAGAGAAAAATAGAAAGAACAACTTCATACATAAGCACTATAAAATTAAAAAATTCTGGAAGATATCATAATTAATAAATTTAACTCCAAAATTAAAAAAATCCATCTAATCTCAAATGAGTTCACCCAGATTATAAAAAGTGATGGGGCTGAGCAAACACAACAGCTGTCAGGGACTGATCATATGGAAGAAAAGTCATTGACCGATTTTATTCATGGGCATTCAGTGAGGCAAAATATTTAAAACCAAATCTATTTATATTTAAAACAGACAATACATTGTGACCCAGTTAAGTTTATCTCAGTATGACACAATCGGCAGTTTTGTTATTTTTCCTTGGGAGGTGAAACAAAACATCTATTCACCACTGATAAAGCAAGCTTTGAGAGGACAAACAAAAGATGCTCTCCCAGTCCAGGTTTTAAGCCTTTACCGGGCTCATTGGTGCATGGATGGTTCAAAAGAGCTGCACCATCTGGAACTCCTCTTGGGACTTACCAGCAGCCATAGAACTGGGAAAATCCCTCTGCTGTCAATGGGGAAGGCGTGTCCATTGAGAATCTATACCAAGAAGAAAACCATTGATGAAGGATGTGCCAGCATTTCTATGTTATGTCTTGGATGTAATAAGGGGTTAGGGCAACAAAATGAGCAATAATCTTACTTTTAAGTGGAACCCCTGATTTTGCTCAAGAGTTTTGAACCAAAAAAAAAAAAAAAAGAAACAAATCTCACAAATTACTGTTAGGGAATAACCATAAAAGGAGTTGGAGAATAAGAGTGATATGCAAATACATCTAGACTGGCCTTAGGGAAAATGGATGATGCTATTTCTTGGAAAGCAATGAAAGGATGCTTAGTTCTTGCATCTTGCTCTGAGATACAAAGTAGAAGACAAGGAGACTGGATCTTGGAATGGAGTTATTCATCCTTTAGAGTGTCCTGTGTGGAGCTCTAACAGTTTGCTATTGTTGCTCTGATTTGTTTCCCCTCAGGGTGGGCTAAAAGAAGAAGGAATTTACGAATGTTTCTATTATTTGACAACTCAGCCAGCAGGCTGGTCTTTGAACTCCTCCACATCCATCTCCACACACATTAAATTTATCTTGAGCAGGCTTTGGCTTTAAACTCAGAACAGATGGGAAATGGTGCTATTTAAGAAAAGCAAAAATGATGGAATCTCATCCTGGTATGAATGTTCTTTATTAAGAGAATTTATTGTGTGAGCACTGTGCTGCGACATCTGGCTCCAAGGACAAATACTGCTGGCCCACGTAAGGCCATAAGAGAAGGACTATCATAGCATTCATCTGGGGAGTCCCAGATAGTAATAAAATGAAATATAGGTATAGAATCTGGAAAAGGGAGAAATAAAGATCTACTTTTCCCTAGACAGT
>LR752972.1:12439-46367 GCA_902729485.2 Mus minutoides | reverse complement strand
GTTTGTTTGTTTGTTTTGGTTTGTTTTTTTTGACTCTCTTAATAACAAAAATGTTTTAATATCAAACAGTACTTTGCATATATTTAGATAGGGCCAATCATAGGTGTCTGACTAACATTTAAGGAGACAAACCAGTGGAACTACAACCCAGATCAGTCACAGAACGATCGAACCTCCTGCTTGATTCCCTGGCAATTCTCACGATCACAGACTAGTTTTGTCTGCCTTGAGCTTTTCCCAGAGAGGGTGAAACACTGTATCCCTTCACATCTAGATCCCTGGGTGGGTTCCATTCACGACAGCAGATTCCTGTTGGTGCACACTGCACATTGACTATATCACCATGTGTTTGGTATTGTCTATGAACATCCTTGTGTATGATTTTGGTTCAGTACTGAATTTATTTCCAGGGGGAAGTTGCCAGATGGAAGAGTATGTCTTGTAAATACTTCTGAATCATTCAAGATTGCTCCTAATTTTCATCCCACCAGAAGTGTATTAGACACCACTGCACAAAAAACCTTGAGACTCAGTGGAAGGCCCTTGTACTCTTGACCACCCTACTTTCTACCCTTATGGGACCCTTTTATTTTGCTTCTGCTTTTAATTATAGGTCCATGTGTGTTAGAGAGCAAGACTTAGTACAGTGCAGCTTTTAGTTTTGAGACAACAGTACCACGCCCTAAAGGATCAAGTGCGTCAGGGAGAAGATAGTGTCTAGTTCTAAGATTAGAACTACTAACAAGTAGAAGTGGAGAATGAAAAAAGTGTAATATAAAAACAAAAAAAGAAAACTAGGCCTTTAGGCCCAGGCTTAAGAATATGACCTTTGTGACTCAATGCTCCAAGGCATGCTAACCATAAAACAGATAGCAACATTCCTTCACTCACCTGGTTCCTGGGTTCAGGGATTGTTCAAAAAGGACCACCCTGACCATTCATGGAACCTGCTATGCAAATGTGCTATTGTTAGAGGCTCATAGAATCTGTCTTGAGAAATAACTGCACAATTATCAGGTATTTTTCCTTGTGACTTCCTTGTGACCTTTAACTGGTATTTTTAGTATTTTCCAACAATGCCCCCCCTCCTTGAGTTGTGGTTTCTTCCTTTAAACACCCCCTTACCCAGCTACTCGGGGTGCACAGTCCTCTACACCTGTATGGTGTACGACTATGGGTCCCAGAGCGCTCTTGGAATAAAAGTCCTCTTGCAGTTTGCACTAAAAAAAAAAAATTGGCTGTGGTGTATCTTGCCAGGGGTGGGGTGGGGTGGTGGTCTTGACTGGTCATTGACGTAGAAGGGTGCAACCCACTGTAGTCGGCACCATTCCCTAGGCTGCTGGTCCTGAGTTGTATAGGAAAGTTGACTAGACATGGGCTTGGGAGTGAGCCAGTATGCAGCATTTCTCTATGGTTTCTGTTTTAAGTGTCTAATTGAGATCCTGCCCTGACTTCCCCCCAAGGGACTGTGACCTGGAAGTGTACACCAAATAAATCCCCTCCTCCCCAAAGTTCCTTTTGGCCATGGTGTTTGTTACTGTGACAGAATGTAACTAGAACAAATGTCTATCTTTACTTTCCCTATTTTGTTTGTTTTGGCTTGAACTTGTTTATTCCTGGTGGGTAATACTTTTCTGTGTTTATGGGCAAATATATATGTACATATATAGATACATATATATGTGTATATATAACATGTATATAACATGTATACATATATGTATATATACTATGCATATATACATATATGTGTATACCTACATACATACATACATACATACCTACATACATACAAACAGTTGCCTCATGGACAGTTACCTTTTTGGCAGCTGCCTCCTTGAGATGCTGGCCCCTTCTCTAAATGGGCTGCTTCACTTCTTTCTCACTGTACACGGAAGCTGGAAACACATTCGAGATAGACTCCCTTTGTTGTCAGCAATGACTGTGAAAATCTGTGTTTTCTCTTTGCATTCAGTAGCTTTCTGTTGATACCATTTGTCATCATCAGAAGTTTTCTTTTATTTCAGCCTGATGGGAGTTTCCTATGGATTTATCATGGATATTCAATTTACTGAAATCCCTTTTCTGCATAAATAAGCTGGTCACAGGATGTTCTTCATTTTCAGTTCATGCTATGAGTTAAACTATTGAAGCAAACTTGTGTCCCCATTAGATTTTGTCACTTTTACATTTTTCTGGATTGATTTGCCCACATTCCTTTTAGAATCTTTGTCTCCTCCAAATTCAATGAGATCCTTGCAGTTTTCTTTTGCTGCAATAAACTCACCAGGATTTTGCATCAGATGCGTGCTTGCCCGGCCAGGAGTCCGGAGCAGCAGTCTCATTGTACAATACTGTGGGGGTGCCCCTGCTCCCCAGCATTTGTGAACAGAAGGGTTAGGAGCTGCGATTTTCCTTGACAGAGGATTGGTTTTATTGTTGATCTAATTTCTTAAAAAATACCCAGCTAGTTTCTTTCCAGTTATGCTAGTGTGAGCCAGTTCATTTCTGAAAGGTTTTTTCCATTTTTTTCCTGAGTTTTGAAGTCTATTTGTAAAAATATTAGCATCCCCCACTTCCATGTCAACATTTTAAAGGCCTTCCACATAGATGATCTTTTCAAAATAGTCTTGATAACATTTCTCTTTACTCATGGTCAGTTGTTATTGAATTAAAAAATTATGAAGACAATCCAGTCAGATTTCATTCTCATATGTTAATATTTTCCCTATGCTGTTGACTAGATTGTTTTTATTGGATGTGGTTTGTCGTTTTTTCTAGCTCCTATAAATGGAAGTTTATATATGTTTCAAAACCTTCTTTTCCTCCTGTCCATTTACATGTAGCAGTTTCCACGCGTCCCCACCTTTAGCTTCATTTAGTTAAGTAGCATATATTGCACATTGTATAGTGTATTTGGCCATGCTTTATTTCATTAATATTAGGTCCTAACGGTTTCTAATTTTTGTCATGATTTCCCCTTTGTCTCATGTATTTGGCTTTGCACACATTTGATTATGATGCATAAACTTTTTAATATGGATGTTTTGTTACTTTTTGCTAGTATTTTATTGAGGGTTTTTTTTCATATCTGTAACTCATATCAGTAATTAACATTTGGGTTATTGGTCTTTAGTTTTTGTTATGTCTTTGTTGGCTTCTGGTATCAGGGTAGTTGATCTCATTGGATGAGTCTGGAGACTTCCCCAATGTCACTTATGTTTGATAGTTTAATGACTGATACTAGTATTTTTAGAAGTCGGAGCCTGGCAGTGGTGGTGCACGCCTTTAATCCCAGCACTTGGGAGGCAGAGGCAGGTGGATTTCTGAGTTTGAGGCCAGCCTGGTCTACAGAGTGAGTTCCAGGACAGCCAGGGCTACACAGAGAAACCCTGTCTAGAAAAAAAACAGGGGAAACAAAAGAGAAGAAGAAGGAGGAGGATGAGGATGAGGAGGAGCAGGGGGGAGGAGGAAGGAGGAAGAAGGATGAAAAAGAAGAAGGAAGAAGAAAAAGAAAAAAAGTCCGGGTAGGTGTCAGCAACAAAGCTACTTGGTCCTGGCCTTTCTTACTTGGCAGGCTCTTACTATTGATTTGAAACCATTGCTTGTCGTTAGCCTCCTCAGGTTTTTTGCTTCTTCAGGGTTCATTCTGGGTTGCTGCTATCTCTAGTTTATTCACACCCTCTACCAGGGTACTGATCTATAATTGTTCTTACAGCCCCTCAAGCTTTCTTATCTTTGTGAAGTACCCGTTACTCAACATCTTTTTGGGTCCCTGAGTCATCAATTGAACTTTTTACCCACCTCTTATTCTAACTAAGAGCTTGTCAATTTTGTTTCTCCGAAAGACAACTTTTGTTATTGATTCGTTGAATGTGTGTGTGTGTTATTTTTTTAAGTCTTAAGCTTCTTTTTAAGGATTAAACCTTAATCTTTGAACCTGGTTGTAATTATAACCTTTGGCCAGTATAACCTTACATCCATAGACCCCTACATATAGCTGTTCTTATGATATTTAGAGACACTGTCTTCACACATTTAGGTTTCAGTGTTGTACTGGCTGGTTTTGTATGTCAACTTGACACAGGCTGGAGTTATCTCAGAGAAAGGAGCTTCAGTTGGGGAAGTACCTCCATGAGATCCAGCTGTAAGGCATTTTCTTAATTAGTGATCAAGGGGGAGGGCCCCTTGTGGATGGTTCTATAAGAAAGCAAGCTGAGTCAGGCATGGTAGTGCACGCCTTTAATCCCAACACGTGGGAGGCAGAGCAGGCAGATTTCTGAGTTCTAGGCCAGCCTGGTCTACAGAGTGAGTTCTAGGACAGCCAGGGCTACAAAAAAAAAAAAAAAAAAAAAAAAAAAAAAAAAAAAAAAAAAAAAGCAAGCAAGCTGAGCAAGCCAGTGGAAGCAAGCCAGTAATTAACATCCCTCCACGGCCTCTGCATCAGCTCCTGCTTCCTGACCTGCTTGAGTTTCAGTACTGACATCCTTTGGTGATCAACAGCAATGTGGAAAGTGTAAGCTGAATAAACCCTTTCCTCCTCAACTTGCTTCTTGGTCATGATGTTTGTGCAGGAATAGAAACCCTAAGACAAGTGTGTAATCTCTTTTTTCTTAATATGCTGCTGATAATATTGGTATGAGCAATATACAGATTAGCTTATCAATTCTCAACCATGGGTTCATCATGCTTTAAGAAAGACAGCAATAGCCTTTTCTCTGTCAGTCTAACAGATCCGCCTTGAAGAGGGTACTTTCTCTTGGAAATAAAATGATATGAGTCATCTCAGCTCACCAAAGGTGGCACCATTCCCCTCCCCCTGGTATGGATATGGGGCTGCCTTGCCTCTTCCAAGAGAGAAGGGGGATACTAAACTGACTATTTACACCCTCAGTAGAAACAAAATAAGACTATCACTTTAGGGGCTAGAGAGATGGCTCAGCTCAGCGGTTGAAGAACAGTGGCTCTTAACCTCTTCCAGAGGTCCTGAGTTCAATTCCCAGCACAAACTCAGGATCATCTATAATGGGATCAGATGCCCTCTTCTGGTGTGCTGGTGTACATGCAGATAGAGCACTCATACATAAACTAAATAAATCTTTTTTTTAAAAAAGACTATTGTTTTTATTTCATTTTCTTCTCCTCTTCATTTTAGATGACTATTTTTGTTCTAATGTAAGAATGAATGAATTGGTATGGATTTGGGTGGTTGGGAAAATGGGGAGGATAGGAGGTGTTGAGGGAGGGGAAACTGTAATATAAATATATTGTATAAAATACATTTTAATAAAATGTATTTCCTCTATGACTAAAAAAAAAAGAGACTATTGTTTTATAGTTTAAAAAAAAAACCTTTGGAAAGATTCCAAGCAAATCTACTTAAATATGGCACCTGAGTCATATTTAACAGCTCTCTGCCCCAGTTAAGCCAAAGCCATAGCAGTTTATCTGTGGCCCAGTGCTCCCCAGAGCTGATCATCTGGACATGATGGAATTTTCTTACATAACCTAGAGTCCTTTGCCCATCCAACATTATTTATGACCTTCAACCTTGCAAGCCTGTTCGTGTGTTTGTTTTGTTTTTGCAATGCTATGGGCTGACTCACTGGGCTCTGTAGTACTGAGACACCCTGCTGGTTTAGGGGAACCTTCTCATAGTTTTCCATACAGATGAGTTTTCATAGATATAGCTAGGAAAATGCTGTTTTCTGTCCATATACATATTCTGCCAGATCTCATGTTTGTCCAGCAAATAAGTCCTTCAATATTATGGTCCAGAAGGATGAAGGTGATCCTGGTGTCACTGAATCTAAAGCCCTCCAAGGTCTTGTCTTAGTATAAACAGGGTCCTCACAACTACCTGACTATAGATGTTGCTCCATGTATCTCCTAGTCTGTCTGTCTGTCTGTCTGTCTGTCTGTCTGTCTCTCTCTCTCTATATATATATATATATATATATATATATACATACATATATATATACACATACACACACACACACACACATATATATATCAAACACTATACCACACATATACACACACACACACACACACACACACACACACACACATATACACACAGCTATGTAGATATATATATCACACAACAATCACCACCTCCACCACCTGACTGTTAGGTATTATTTATATTCTCTTGAAGGCGGTGGGAACTTAGGTATAGGACACTTCCTCAATTCACAGCAGGGAAGGAGCAGATCAGATACTGGCTGGTTTCCAGGTTTAGGAGGCAGATTCTCAATACAAAGAGCTCAGTCATTGGAACCAAAGGCTGAGGTCCCTGCTGGGTCAAGTTCCTATGGACAGGTTATAAAAATGAGAGACTCCATCTGAAATGAGGGTGTATATGTACGTGAATGTATGTGAATGTACCCAGCTTGGGCAGCAAGGAGAGAGGACATACCATTCAGACTGGGGCTTGGTTGAGGAGGCTGCTGGGAGACTCTGTAAGAGAACATAGACAATTTGGGTGGAGGGTCAGGAGAGCCCGTCTGGTGTGAGTGCAAGATTCTAGGATAGAAAAACTGGAGATCAGCTATTAGTAGGAGTCAGGGGTGGTGATCCAGGCTGGGTGGGTCTCAGAGCGTGGTTTTAGCCTGTGTGAGTCTTTGAGGATCCAGTGGGTGGTGTAGGCAGTTAGGAGGCTGCTTCTATGAGATTCTGGTTTCCAAAGCAGGACAGAGGGCAGACAACTGTAGAAGCCAAGATCAGTGAGATCCGGGGTCTCCCTAGATGTGATAAGGGAAAGGGGGGGGCGGTGTAAAGGGGAATAGAGGAGGAACAAAGCTAAATCAGCTTGAGCCTAGTAGAGTGACAGATGGAATTCACGTCCTCTGACTCCATGGCAAGGTCAAACTGCGTCTGCATCAGAAGCTGAGTGCACACTTATCAGAAACATTATGGACTGACCACCCACAGCATCCTTCAGGAAGGCTTCCTGGGCAGAGATGGTCTAGGTCACCTGGAGTCCCATGTGAGGCTTCTGTCCTTCAGAAGGCAGTGACTTCTCCAAACAGTTGCCTGGCTTCTCAAGAACACAAGAAACTGGAGCACCAAGGTCTTAGCTTTATTGAATGAAAGTCCCTACTCTCCAATCAGCTGCTTCAGAAAGAGCAGGCTTGGGTTTGGCTGCAAAGGTACAAACTGGACTGCCTGATACCTTCTTATTGGGGTGTGATCTCTTCTCTGATGGTACAGTCATCCTCAAATTAGACACACACTCTCTTCCCGATCTAAAATTACATCCCATCCCATCATTTTCATTTAAAAGAAAATCACTGGCTGGCAAAAGACCGATGCTGCTGGTTATGGATCAGGCTGCGTTCCAGAAACGAAAATGCGTCCCCAGCAGAGGACACACTACTGGCTAAATCTTAGAGGTCACTGATGGGTTCTGGACTTCAGTCTGCAGCCACTTGATGAGAATCTGGTTTACCTCAGTGGGTCTGGAAGGGAAAGAAGGTGCTCGTCAACCTGTCTGACCCACTGTCCTCACCAAGGCAGGATGACTGAAAAGTCCTGGCAGACCTGAGCTGGGCAGAAGTAAGCCTGTAGCGCTCACAGGTCAGGTGACCAGGGAATGATACCCTCCTCACCAGAACCCCAGTCTCCTTACTTCTCTATCTGTGTCCAGTGACCACAGTCTTCAATGTGTCCCCTTTTCAGGGAAGGGATCTGAAAGAAAACCCCACGCAGGAAGATCAGCAGCAGAACTCTAATAGGGCGTGTTTGGGGTCAGAGCAGTGCATAGCAGAGACCGTCTGGGAGAGACTCTATGATTCCCACGGTCCATTACTGGAGGGCCCATGTGTTACTCAGGACAGGAATGAGGAATGACAGGGAGACCTTACCAGTGTAGGGAAAGGGAGGGAAGGTAGGTCAAGGCAGATCTTTACCTGACCCCCACCCAGCCTCATGGGGATGTCCTCCTCTGGGCACCAGTGTTCTCTTCTGATACCCACTGTGCAGGGTCAGGCCCTTACCCACTTTTCCATGTTCTTGGACATTTCAGGACGGAGTACAATGTCCTTCTCAGCTGTGACCATCAGGGCTGGGACCAGAATCTGGAGGAAACAGATAGTAAGGGAATCTGGCACTCAGCTACCCTGATGCCATCTGTGCCCAGGGAAGGATGCCACGGGCACCCGCCACTACCAGCCCTCACCCCCACCCCATGAGAAGACATTTGCCTTGCCCTGTCCTCAGCCTCCACCAAGCTCCTCAGGGATGGTTCATCAGGATTTGGATCTAGCAATGCAGTGCTGTGTGTGTGTGTGTGTGTGTGTGTGTGTGTGTGTGTGTGCACGAGCCTGTGTGTGTGTTAGAAGGGTGGGAGGAGCTGACCTTGTCTGAATCTCAGTTAACTCATAAAACTGATCCAATGGTAACCAGGGAGGAAGACAGATAGCCTTGGATGAAGGACAAGACTCCTTTTGATTTAAAAAGAAATGCCAGGAGCTGGAAAAATTGCTTAGTGGTTAAGAACATTTGCTGTTCTTGTGGAAGATCTGGCTTCTATTCCAAGGACACAGATTTGGTTCCCAGTACCCATATGGCAGCTGGCAACCATCTGTAACTCCATTTCCTGTTAATCTGATGCCCTCTTCTGGCATCTGAGGACACTGTGTGTGTGTGTGTGTGTGTGTGTGTAAGGTGCGTGTGTGCCTGTGTGTGTTTGTCTGATATCTGTGTTAATGAGGTATGTGCGTATGTGTGTGTGTGTTTTGTGTTTTGTGTAAGGTGTGTGCCTTTGTGTATGTGTATGTATGACTGGTGTGTGTGGGTCAGTGTGTCTGTGTGTGTATGTATGTATGTCTATATGTATGACTGGTATGTGTGTGTGCCTGTGTGTCTGTGTGTGTGTGTAAGTGTCTGTGTGTCTGTCTGTGTATGCATGTTTGACCGGTGTGTGTGTGTGTGTGTGTGTGTGTGTGTGTGTGTATATGTGTCTGTGTATGTGTGTGTATGTATGTATGACTGGTGGGTGGGTGTGTCTGGTGTCTGTGTGATGAGGAGTGTGTGTGTATGTGATTGTGTTTGGTGTTTTTGTGTAAGGTGTGTGTGTATGTATGACTGGTGTGTATGTATGTATTATGACTGGTGGGTGGGTGTGTCTGGTGTTTGTGTGATGAGGTGTGTGTGTGTATGATTTATGTGTGCATGTGTGTGTGTGTGTAGCAGGAGGTCACAGTGCTCACCTTTCGTCCCAACCCCTTACAGCTCCACTTCCAGTTTCTTTCTGTGTTCCGATACCAGTTCAGAGGACCTCTGAGGACAGGACCAGACAGTAACACAGGTGAGCACTTGGCCACTGTTGTCCCACAGTGACTCATGATATCCAGAGACAACTATTCCAGAGACAGTGAGCGCTGCAGGACACATGAGGGGAATCCCCAGACACTTGCTGCCTGCCCACAGCTCCTGCTTCCTCAGTGAGGCCGAGTGCCGGAACTCTCTGCCACTCTCTGCCTCTGATATGATTTGGGGACAGACAGAAGCTGACTCTACAGGTTATCCTCATCTTCAAGAAATGAGCCAGAGGGTGGAACTTGTGGCAGCCCATCCACACCCAGAAGCCACTTCCCTGCCCCAGGAAACTCAACGAGAAGGGGTATAGTGGATGAGAAATAATGAGAAGATATGCACATTTGGCTTCATTCCCATGGCTTTTGCTTTTCCGAGGACAGAATGCAGAGCTGTCCTAATTCTTGGAGGAGCTACGGCTGCAAATCAATTAAAAACCTCTGCCTTCTAGGGAAACCAATAAACACAAGAACAAGCTGGATACCCCCAAAGGAAGTTACACAGCACAGGTTGTGGGCCTCCTGGCACTGGGGGCATTCGATCATAGACAGGTCACTCGTGCTCACAGGGGCTGTGATGGAGAACTACCTCCATCCTCCAACAGCTGACCAGACCTCCACCCTGTCTGGGGTTCCTTTCTTTTTACCTGAAGCCAGACTTCTTGAACTGCTGTACATAAAATTCTATTTCTTCCTCAGTAGTAATTTTGCTGAGCTTGGGATCTTCTGGAGTATTCACAAGGATTCCCCCTACCAAAAAAAGAAACCTGTGTTCTCTCCTGCTGTGGGCCAGTGGTTCTAAAGCTGCCATTCCCTGCTGATATTGTCCCGTCTGAACTTAAAGGCTTCATGTCTGCCCATTTGCCCTCTCTTCATTGAGTTCCTCGGGGCTGGGATCTGCCCTACTGCGGGCTGCTCATTATAGAACGCCATGTTGTCTTCTGAAGTATTCAGTATCCGGGGGACAAACATCATTTTCACTCTACAACACTAGACACAAAGGACACAGTCACTCCGGGCTTTGATGCTAAAAGTCAAAGGAGTAGGAGAGCAAGCTGGTGCTCCTGTCCCATTGGGCCCTGGTCCTATTGAAGCACCCCCTCCCACCTGCATGTCTCACTTCTTTACTGCTGGTCTGGCTCCCTACACGACCTTGAGCTCTCTGTGGGCAGCACCCCAGCCCAGGCCTCCCTAGCCAGGCACTCAGACCATGGAAGCAACAAACTAGTAAGGGACTGAAAAAGAAAAGAAGGTAGGCAAGGAGGCAGAGATCTCCAGAGGAGAAGGCATCTAGGGTCAGGTCCTAGCAACCTTCTGAGGCTCACTTCTTCCAGTTGTAATGGAGAGGTTACAGTGACAGACATAGGAGTGTCAGTGACCATTGCTATTAGGATACCAATGACTAATGGCTAAGAGGCAGTGCTAGGACTGCCACAAGCATTTGTGGGCTCTGTGCTGGAAGTAGGGGCCTCAGGGAGGAGTGCACTCAGCAGAGTGACCAAGATGGTCCTTATGAGTGGGAACAGTGACCAGAACAGGACCTTGTGGTGGAAGGGCCAGTGGAGAGTTAGGTGGATCTAGTGCAATCTGCCTTGCACACATTGGTGGCTGCAGCAGCCAACTCTCCTTCCTGGGTGGGGTCCTTACGAGAAATGTTAGTACTAAGAGGAAATCAAAAGGCATCCCTATGATCCCATCATCGGAGCCTGTGCTGGATACTCTATCCAAGTTCTTAAAGCATCTTAGGGCTTTAACACGCAGCTCCCTCAGGGATAGACTAGGGTAATAACATCATTCATCATTAGGGGACCTTTGTTAGGCACGCTGAAGCTCAGAACAGCAAGGCAAGCTTCGGGCTTCTTCATGGGCAGAAGGGACAGGACTCCATCAGCACTAACATTCTGCTGATGTGGCCCCGATGTCCCTTCCCTCCCAGGGACACCTCTTACCTAGTTCAGTGGCTTTATGCACAGTGAGGAAACCCTGTGGGAAGAGAAATTAGAGAGGATGTCGTAAGTGAGGCAAAACGAGAAGACTTTGACTCAGTGTACAGGAGATCACACGCACGAGGACCACAAAAGAACTCTTTCATGTGGGGACATGTGTTAAAGTATATAGGGGATGCAAGCCTGAAACCACAAGATAGCACAGAACACTGGGCACTGTGTGCTCCACACATATCCTGTACATGACACATGTGACGATGCTTGCTTCATAAATGAGGCGCCATCGTGAGATAATCAGAAATGACAGCCAATACTAAAACAGAATAATTAATTACAGACACCCCCACCCTCCACCCACCCCCTGCTGACACAGAGCAGATTCACACCAGCGGGATGGTGTGAGATTTCATTATACTTCTCAGTGTGGCACACGATTTATAGCTCTATACTTTGTTTCATTATAGAATTTGCTCTTTGACATTATTGGATCGTGGTTAGCGAGGAGTAACTGAAATCATAGAAAGTAAAATAGCAGATGGGGCCATGCTATAACATAGGATAAACCTGAAAGGCAGCAAAGGGCCTCTCAGGGTCAGAGAAGGCGGGGCTGAAACTCCCATCCACAGCTGCTTCAGGCACTTGCAGATCTGAGTAACCGCTTGGGCTCACAGCCATTGGGAGCAAGAGCTCAGACTTACAGACAGTGGAGGAATTACAAGGAGCAGTTCCCTGTCCTTCCATAGAGAAAATCTGGCAACCCAGCGCTCCTTAGTGTGCAGAGGCATTCATGCAACGGTAAAATGGAAAGCTGTCCCACAGTAGGCAGACAGAAATGGAAAGGCTTCCCACGGCAGGCAGACAGAACGTTTATTTGCTTTATCTTAGCACTAAGAGCAAACCAAAAGGCATCCATACAGCCCCATCAGAGGCCTGCCTTTGCAGATATGTGAATTTGAATTTACACAGTTCGTGTCATCTGAAAACTTCCGGGGTGTGAAGCAAAGAAGTGAGCCTGGGTTGGGACTGCCAGCAGAATGTACAACAAATAATGCTGAACCACCCAAGAGAGGGGGTCCGAAGGCCAAACAAACAGGCCAGTACAGGTTAAATGTCACAAACCAAAGTTATAAAACACACACACACACAAGCACGCACATGGGCGCGCGTGCACACACACACACACACACACACACACACACACATGCACGGAGCCACGCGCACGAGCGCACACACGCACACACTACATGCACACGAGTGCACACACGCAAACACTCACGTACTCACACATCATCTTCCACCACTCACCATCTCATCACTGGCTCGGAAGAAGCTTTTGAAAGTTCGACTCATGTTCTTCTCCAGTTCAGCCTCGGCCACTCCCTAAAACAGTCAAGAAAGCAAAATTAAAGATCCCTTCCAGATGCCCTGGAAACTGTAGCCCTCTCCCATCTGACCAAAGGCCAGGAGCCCTTAGCTTCTGACCCATCTAGCCCATTTAACATTTTATTAGAATTACATTCCTTGATTTTTTTTTATTGTGATATGCATGCTAGAAAAAGGTTAAAATAGAATATAAGATGCTAACAGGGGTGCTCCCAGGGAGGTGGGTCTATGGATAATACCCAGATTCCTACAATGAGATATGACTTGCAGTAATCAAAGAGGCTGATATGGATTTAAGGTGGTGGCTAGGCTCTGAGAATGTCAGTAGCAAGACGTCTCTGTCCCCAGTTTCCTTTGATGCTTCTCAATTGACTGTAGGAACATCAACCAACTTCTTCAATTTGGTCCTAAATTGTTACAGACCTTTAGAATGTTCTCAGGGCTATCTTCCTAAGGACAGGACATCTGATTTCCTTTGTTAGGAGCTGGGACACATGTCCTTGGTGGTGATAAATTACCAGGTTCTTCTGTCTCGTAAGAGTGTTATTACAGATAATTGCTTATCTATTATAGGCTACGACAAGCTCTCAAACGGCCTGTGGTCCAGATGCCAGGCTGCAGGAATGAGGAACGGGTAGGTAGAGGGGAGCACAGAGGTATATACCTCCAACATCTCCTCTGCTTACTTCTCCTCTGTATCATCCTTTTAAACTTAACACACATAATTAGGAGCTTATTTATGGCAAAACAGAGATACCCCTGCAGTGTGGAGGAGGGGTTGTCCATTTCAAATATAGTCAAATATCAGAAATACTACGTCTGGTGTTTCTTGGAAAGTGTTCATGTTCACTAATTCATCTTCTAAATACTTTCTAACTTCACAATGTGCTAAAGAGTTCATGGGGGAGTTGGGCAGGTGGCAAGCACCTCACCAATAAGCAGCAAGGACCGCAAAGCAAGTGACAGTTGACCCCGATTGCCCAAAAGGCAACAGCTTGTTTCTACTGAGGGAGAGAACTCTGGAACAGGACTTGGCTGTGCAGATGGAGGAAGGGTACTCTGGCTTGAGGAAAGAGCTGGGATGCACAGCCTTGCTGGCCTAGAGGATGAGTACTGTGGTAAACACTGCGCCTTGAATGTGAAATGCCTCTCCCACAGTAGGGCTAGAGAGACAGCTCAGTTAGTAAGTACTTGTACTGTAAGAGTGGGGACCAGATTTGATGTCTAGTACTCATGTGAAGAAGCTGAATGAAGTGACATACTTTTGCAAGCCCAGCTCTCCCAAGGTGGAAGCAGGTGGATCCCTAGAGCTTGATACTAGCCAGCCTGATCTAAGCAAACAAGCCCCAGGCCAATGAGATGAGAGGTGGGGTGGCTCCTAGCAAAACAGCTGGGTATACTTAGGGTAGCTATGGTGGTTTGAATAGGCATGGCTCAGAGAGTGGCACTATTTGGAGGTGTGGCCTTGTTGGAGGGAGTGTGTGGGCTTGCACTTTAAAACCCTCATCCTAGCTGCCTGGAATCCAGTCTTCTAACAGTCTTCAGATGAAGAGGTAGAACTCTCAGCTCCTCCTGCACCATGCCTGCCTAGACGCTGCCATGTTCCTGCCTTGATGATAATGGACTGAACCGCTGAACCTGTAAGCCACCCCCAATTAAATGTTGTCTTTATAAGAGTTGCCTTGGTCATGGTGTCTGCTCACAGCAGTAAAACCCTAACTAAGACAGTTCAGAAATTCTAGAACATCTTGAAATTACCACAGATCTGGGTAGTGTGCATAACCTTTTGCGCACAAGAGACCATAACTTTTGCTAAATCCTCAACAATTCAATGGAGACTTGATTATGGGTCTTGTTGGTTCAGGCTTCTCCTCACCTGGGGAGGTGCTTAGAATGCAGGTCTTTAGCAACTCCACAGAGCCAGACTTTATTTTACCAACATCCTCCAGTGGACCTACACCCCAGACACATAGGATAGTACCTGCCCAGTGCAGAGAAGGTCATATACCACCTTGCAAACACTAGGCATCTTTTCCTCCATATACTCATGAGCTTCAGCCAAACATGAAGTCTAGAGCTGATGCAGAACAGAAGCCAAAGGTCTGACTGGGCCACAGAAGCATAGAGAGCACGTGTCAACACTGCCCACAGCTGATGACACCAGACAGTTCCCACAGCTGCCCGGGACCAAATAGTAAGGACGGTCTTAGGGTTAAAGGATTTCCCCACTTCACTGGTACATGAAAAAGGAGGTGAGCTTCCCACCAGATACACAGGAGCACACCAAAAAGAGAGAGAAGGTTTTGAAAGCATGGCTGGAGTCAACATCTGACTCATATTCCTCCCGTAATTCCCCTCCTACCTGCCCTCTTTTCCATTCATCGAGCCTTTTCTGAACACCTACTAATACTTTGCTTTATTAGTAGGAAGAGAAAGTAAGAATGAAGCAAAGCAAAGTGTGTGTGGGGTTGGGGAGCAGCCTGGGGTGGGATGAGACAGAGAACGTAAAGGGAACAAGGGAGAGAAAAGAGAGCTTTACTCCAGGCCCTGCTTTCTATTTCCGTTTGGCTGAGAGTCAAGAATGTTGCCCGAGAAAACAAAACCAACCACCCCAAACCCACTGTGAAGACGCCCTCTCTCTCAAAGGCAGCCTTTCCCTACATATCCAAGAACACAAGTGCTCTTATCGTCTCCTGTTTTGGCCCCCTACCTTTATTCCCTCTCCCTGTTGGCATGATGGACTTTCCTCTGGGTGGGCAGAACCGAGTCTCACCAGCTCTTACATCTGTTTACTCTTCTAAGCACCATTGCAGAGCTCTGTGGTGGACTCATCAGGATCCCTGACACTGAAATGTACTCATCAACAGCGGCTGCTTCCGGGGTGAGGTCCGCTCACAATAAATAAGAGCCCTGACCGAGGTGGACTCACAGGCTGGGCAGGCGCTCATCCATCACTGTGGATCTACAGCCTCCCGCTGCTATTTCCTGCCTGACATTCATCTCCTTGCAGAAGGCGTCCATTGATTCTCCATTGTAACTACATCTTACAAATGAGTGGGCTCGTAATTAACAAGCCGACATGACTTTCATGAAAAAAAAAAAAAAAAAAAAACTCCAATTGCAAATTCAGCATGGAGAGGATGATTAATGTCCCCACCTCTTCTCTGTAAGGGCACAGATCCAGCCAGAGTCATCCTACCTCATAGGGGCACAGTGTGCAGAACCAGAAAAGATGACTTCTTCAAGTGTCCAAGGGCTCAGGACCATGGTCACCACATGGGTGTATGCCTGTGGCTGTGGGATCCTCCTACTGCACCCCAGGGCCACCCACCAATACTGCAAGAGCCAAGTGAGTGGCTAACAAAGTGCCTGCTTGGTTCAGAAGTCTTGCCACAGTACAGCTTAGCTGGTGCTGGGCTGTGCAGTTCATTGGTTAGAGTGTATTGGGGTTGGACTCTGTTATTTCTTATCAGGCAACTCATTGTGTTCTCAGAAAGTTCCTGTCCAAGGTAGTGTCAGACCCCATCACAAGGATGATCACAGTCCAGGGCTGTCTTTGAAAAGTATCTTTGTGGAACTTGTGCTGGCACCTCCAACAACCCCACACTCCAACATGCAGGTTGTGGGACTCTCTAGTAGTCAGTGCCATTTTACAAGGCTCCATTGTCAGCGAGTGGAGTACAAGGTTCCTAGCGAGAGCTCAAGAGCAGCAGATTCAAGCGGGCACTCAGCACCCTGCTCCACACAGTGCAGAAGCAGCAGGAGCCAGCTTGGCACCGTCTCCTGCTCCTCAGCCTGGGGCCACCCAGACAGACACAGAAAAATGTTCACTTCCTCACAAAGAACCCACCGGATCTGTGGTCAGTATGCCCAAACCTGTTTGCAAAGTCATTTCTACCAAATGCTTCAGAATTTAAGAGGCAGGGGTAAACTAACTGATAGAGACAGGGAAGTGGGGAGGGAGGGAGGGAGCAGAAGAGAAGGAGGAAGAGGAAGAGGAAGGCAAAAACACTGACATCATCACTCCTGGTGTCCCACACTTACTGGTTCTTGAAAGTACAGCTGATAATTGAAAACTGGGATAGATCTGATAGCTTTCATGGGAGGAACATCAGGATTTGGTGGCATAAATGGCGTGTTCAAACTGGCCACAGCCCTGCAGGAATAAGAAACATTAAAACCACAAGCCTGTTGAGGAGTCAGACTTGACTCAGAAAGAACACTTTAGGTCAAAAGCGAAGCTCAAGTGGGAAAATTACACACACGAAGTCTCACTCCGGCAGTGGATGGGAGAATGGTATTAGAACTCTGATTCCTAACCCAGTGGGTTCCCCAACTCAATTGCAACTTTTTAAAACCTACCTGCCTTAGACACATGTACACCTATGTGGACACACACACACACCCCTTTCTGGGAGTGACAGGAAGCAATAGCTACAGAAATAAGGGTTAGGGAGCCTGAGACAGAACACAGGAGGAACTGGAGACCAGGGCATGCTGGGATGCCTCATACAAGTCTGCTATTTGGGCAAAAACCTCCTTTTGGCCAGTAAAATTCCTTCCTCCAAATTTTTGCTAGGAAGAGATTAAATTGAATAAAACAACATAAACAATCACCTTTAAATCACACATCATGTTCATGGCTATATTCCCATTGGTTTATTTTCAACAGCATTATAATATGTTTATTTGGTGACTTTTTGGTGAGTCTGAATCTGTGAGAGTCAAACTCTTATTTTCAGTCTAAATGAAACAGGAGGAAGAGGGAAGGAAGGAGTGTGTGTGTGTGTGTGTGTGTGTGTGCGCGCGCGCGCGCGCGCGCGCGCGCGCATGCATGTGTGTAGCAGTAATGTATTCACTTTATAAGTGTTTTATGAGGGATCAGGAGAGTTCGCTCAGTGGGTAAAAGTACTTGCTTTACAAACACGAGGACATGAGGTTGTGAGTTCAAATCTCCATCATCCACGTAAAAATCCAGGCATGACTAAAAGTGCCTGCAACTTCCTACATTGTGGGAGCAGAGAGAGGCAGATCACAAAAGAACTCCTCAGCCAGCCTAGCCAAAAGAGCCAGTGTTCAGGGAGACACCCTGTCTCAAGGTAATCGGATAGAGACGGGGAACAAAGGCTGATGTATATGTTTTAGGAAATGCCTGGTTCATTTCAGTCTTTGATGCAACTCCACCATGTGAAGAGGGTGGAGGCTGACTGAATGAAGCACTCTCTGGTTCTCTTCTTCAAAACCTCACCATGTGCGGCATGACTGCATTAGCTGAGGCATGCAGAGGCCGTTGTCTATATCCCTCTCACCTGCCCCTGAGACAGGGAACTAACTGCAGCTTTCCAGCTCAGTTGTGGGTGGCCGGGAGGTCCACTTCACCTGCGAGGGTCCAGGCCATCCAAAAGCTCCTAGCAGAGCCTGGATAATAATATCTGGATGCTGTGGTGGTGGCCATGCCATGCCATGCCACAGGGGCTGCACACGGCACAGCATTTCAGGATGTGGGTCTGGCTACAAGTTCCAGTTGTAGCTTTGTAGTTGAAGAAACCAAGGCCTAGGAGGTGACATGATTTGCCACTGTCTTGGATAGATATTGTGTATTGTCTCTCCCCCATGCCCTGTAACCTGTGGTAACCTTGAACTCACAATCCTCCTGCTTCAGCCTCCTGAGTGCTAGGATTACAGGCATGTGCCACAGTGCCTACTTAAAGGCCATGTTTTCTGAATTTTGACCAGGGTGAACTATCTCCGGTTGCTTAAGGATGAGACTCTATGAACCCTCTATCACTTCTTTATCTACACACTCAGAGTCAGCCCTGAGCTTCCACAAGACACTCTGTCTCTGAATTACTTGTACCTTGTCAATCATTAGGTCAGAGACTTGGAGTGCTTACCTCCCTATTACATACTGTTGTTTAGACATTTTACAGAGAAGCCCATAGCAGTGCTCGGGTGACTCTAAGTCCAGCCTAGAAAATCTGAGTGCACCTGGCTGCCTACCTCACTCTCTCAGGGTGGAAGAGAGCCATGTTCCACACCAGCACGCCAGCCCAGTCATGGCCAATGAACACTGCTTGAGGGATTCCCTAGAGAAACAAGAAGAGACACGGTGAAGATGGATTTCTGGGATGGGGAGTGAAGAGTCAAAGGCTCTCCTTGGCAAGCCCAGTGACACCAACAGGAACCCCCAGGAGCCCCTTGAAGGCATGCACCATTCTTAACTCCACCTCTCACATATCCTCTCTCCCCTCCTCGGTCTCCACAAATGACTAGGCTTTGAATTAATCTTAAAGGCAGGAGACTAACCCCCCCCCCTCTCACCACTTCCAGACTCAATCTCATAGAGTAGAGACAGCCATCATCCTCTTCATCCTACACCTAGTTAGTAAGCTAGGCCCCACTGCTCCATGGCTCCCTTTTCTCTCCCTCCATTGCTACTGGCCTAGACCATTCGTCCTCTCCAGCCCACCCTGTAGTGCATTCCATCCCAGCCTAAGGCGTGAGGCAGAGAGCATGGCAGAGCAGTCTGGGGAGTGAGTAGTACACGCACTCTGCAGATCACCAGGGCCACTGGATCTCATCCCCATGACTGAATCTGACATCCCCAGCAATGTCATCATCGTGTAATGATCTGAGATTTGTCAGAAGGGACTCATGTTTTTAATGAGTCGTGAAATAAAAGCTTTAAAATGGTTCCCCTACACCTTCTCCTGATGCTCAAGGTTTCTCTCTCTAGGTGGAAGCCAACAAAGGGGTTGAGCTCCCTTTTCTTGAATGAATAGGAGAAACGAAATACTCCAACCTCTCTCTTGGCTATCTTTAGTTTGGGGACAGATCCTCGCCTCCACCACTGCCTAAAGCCCATGCCTTCCCTCTCCTGGTCCTCTCTGCTCATAGTCACCAACAGTCAGCCCTCCAGGGCATCCAGCTCTCCTTTCATTACCAAGATCCACACGGAATTCTCCAGAGAGATCGTCCTGAAGAAATGACTCACCAGCTTATCCAGGAATGTCACCATCTCCTTAAAAAAAGAGTACACAGACACAGCATCAGACAGGTAAGGTGGAGAGAAGCTCAGCGGCCTGGTATAACACACACTGTCAGCACAAGCCCCAGGGAAACTCATGCCATGGAGAGCCCCTATTTCTTCTTGGACCACAGTGGTTCCTCTGTTTCCTGAGACCTCTTGCAGGATAGAAACCACAAGTTCCGTCCTGAGGAAGCACACACGAACACCTTCACTTCATATTCTGCCATCACTTCTAGGAACTCAACAGACCCCAAGAAATCTTCAGCAGTGATACACCCTGCTGACGTACATGAAAGCACCTTTCCTCATTCTGGTTTATCATAGAGGTCACAGTGAGTTCAGTGTCCTCTCCAGTCTCCACAAGCTGAGAATCACACTTGGATACTAAGAACCTTGTAAAACACACAGCCCCAGCCATTCACTGCATTTTATACTCGAAAGCCTGACCTACAAAGGTTAAACTCCCACACAAAAAGCCACACACAGTAAAAAGCCAACTGTGTGTAGACACATCTCCAAGCACCAGTGAACTTTAAAAGATATTATTGCTATGTTTCACCCAGCCTTCTCGATGTGCAATCCCAAGGCTATAAATATGGGGAGGCTTATGGGTAGAATAGAAGCTCCCATCCTAAAATAAAAATCACTTATGTTTACTGCAGCATTTTTATAAGAGCCAAAAGATGGGGTCAACCCCAGTGTCCATCAGTTGATGAAAGACGCAGAACATTAAGGGCACATACACAGAAGGGATACTAGACACACACAAAAGGGTGAAATCAACTTATTTGTAGCAGCATGGAGAACATGATGGTAAAATAAAATAAGCAGGGTGGGGGGGCTCATTTTTATGAGGTCTAGAATAGACCTCTGTGAGGTAGTATGGAAGAATGGCTATCAGGCTGAGGCAGTGGACATGAGAAGGATGGACAGAGACAGACAGACAGGCAGACAGAGCGAAAATGTGATTTTAATTTTATAAACAAGAAGTCCTCTTTATTAAAAATAAAACATGCCGGGCATGGTGGCGCACACCTTTAATCCCAGCACTCGGGAGGCAGAGGCAGGCAGATTTCTGAGTTCAAGGCCAGCCTGGTCTACAGAGTGAGTTTCGGGATAGCCAGGGCTATAAAGAGAAACCCTGTCTTGAAAAAAAAACTAACTAACTAACTAACTAAATAAATAAATAAATAAAACAAAAAAACACCTTCCAATGTATCAATTCTGTTTACTTCTCTGGTATGTACAACTAGAGAGAGGTAGATGAGTTTCAAGGAACCTACTGCATAGCAGAGTGCCCATAATCAGTGATGATATGCTCTTGAAAGATGTCGGGTGAATGTCATGTGCTGTCATGGTAAAACAATGATTATGTGCGGTC
Source organism: Mus minutoides (assembly GCA_902729485.2). Lineage (NCBI taxonomy): Eukaryota > Metazoa > Chordata > Mammalia > Rodentia > Muridae > Mus > Mus minutoides. The sequence continues at coordinate 25,304 of LR752972.1, read as the reverse complement.
AAGCATCTGTCAGTGACCTGGACGTGACTGTTCTAGAGCGGATATTAAGTACCCCATTATGCGTGACAGAACACATCACTTGTCAATTAAAGGTGATTGTCTTAGTCAGGGTTTCTATTCCTGGACAAAACATCATGACCAAGAAGCAGTTGGGGAGGAAAGGGTTTATTCGGCATACATTTCCACACTGCTGTTATCACCAAAGAAAGTCAGGACTGGAACTCAAGCAGGTCAGGAAGCAGGAGCTGATGCAGAAGCCATGGAGGGATGTTCTTTACTGGCTTGCTTTCCCTGGCTTGCTCAGCCTGCTCTCTTATAGAACTCAAGACTGCCAGCCCAGTGATGGTCCCACGCACAAAGGGCCTTTCCCCCTTGATCACTAATTGAGAAAATACCCCACAGCTGGGTCTCATGGAGGTACTTCCCCAACTGAAGCTCCTTTCTCTGTGATAACCCCAGCCTGTGTCAAGTTGACACATAAAACCAGCCAGTACAGTGATTAAATGAAAGGAGAGCCTAGCTTTAGAAAAACTATGAGTCGCGTGGTGAACTGTAGCACAAATTTAGGAGTCGCAGTTGAGGAAAATGGTTTCGCAAGGTATTTAGTGAACTGTGGTGAGAAAGCTTTATAGGTACCTGCATACAAGCAGTGACAGGAGTCTTAACTCAATTTTCTCTGATCTCATATGTGAAGCTAATTTCAGCTTTTAAAGTACAATTTTACATTAAAATTATTGTAGTGATTTTTCAAAAGGAGCGATATGAATCTGCCACACCCTATGATCAGCCCTTTTAAAGTCCACACTTTAATGGGTTTAGTATAATCAAGTTGTGAAACTGTCACCACCACCATCCCAGTATCAGAAAACGTTCACTGCCTTAGAGGAGAGAGCCTTATACCCAACAGACTTCATTTCCATTTGGTTTCCCTTGTGTCTTGGCAGCCACTAATCTAAGTTCCCTCTGGATTGCCTGTTTTGACACTCCCTACAAATGGAGTTGCATGGTGTGTGGCTTTTGTAATTGGCTTCTGCTTAACATTCACTCATGCGGGGGGAAGGGGGTGGTGGAGACAGGGTCCACTGCTTCACTACTCCAGTGCATGGATCACGGATCACGGATCACGGATCATGGATCACGGATCACGGATCACGGATCAGGATGGGAACGATGCTGTAGGTGTTACTGAAGGGGCTTCTTACCTTACACAGCAATTCCATGGCATATTCTTCTATTTCTGTAATTAGAAATGAGTGGATGAATGAATAGATAGATAGATAGATAGATAGAAAGATAGATAGATAGATAGATAGATAGATAGATAGATAGATAGATGTCAGGCATGCTGGTACATGTCTTCAATCCTCAGCATCCAGGATGTGCACGTGTGTGCACTCGTGCACATGTGCACACACACACACACACACACACACACACGACAGAAGTAAAGAGAGAGAGGAAATGTGATTTTAATTTTATAAATAAGAAGTCCTCTTTATCAAAAACAAAACAATAAACTCTCAATATATTGATTCTTTTTACGTTTTGTTTTGTTTTGAGGAGGCAGAGCAATGAAGTGAATTTGTAGCCAGCCAACAAAATAACTAGCAAATCCTCGTCTCATGGGGGAAAAGAAGCCATTGGAATTTTGATAAGGAATGTATTGTACATTGGGGCTTGGGGGTAAGTGACTTTTTTTAAAAATAAAAAGTACTTTTAGAAAGGTTTTAAATAAGAACTATTTCAGTGAACATAAAGAAAAAGAAGTGTCAAAAATGGTGAAAATATAAGAAAAATAATAAAATCATTCAATAAACAAATAATAAAATCAATAAAATCATTCTCTTTTCACTGGCTCTATTCAGAATGTTGTTACATCACTACATTATACCCAGGCAATTCCAAGCAGACTGTCCTGAAGTAAATATAAAGCAAGTATTTTCATAACTAAAACTAGAAATCTGACTTCCCTGGGCTCTGAGGATGAAAGCTTCCCTCTAGTCCATAGTTGAGTTTTGTGTCATTCAGGAGGCAGGAGACACTGAGCAGACACTGCCACATGTAGAGAAAGACCCACCGTTCCCTCCAGCATGGCATGTCAAGGGATGTGGAGGATGGTCCTGTGAGTGGCCAAAGCCCCAGTCTAGGTCAGCAGGCTTTAAACACAGGAGCCACACATGCCAGCTGTGATCACTGTGGTTAAGGGGACTGAGAAGCTGATTAGAGAGCCCAGCTGTCAACAGCATCACTGCCCATTGCAGGAGCTGTGTTCACGCTTGGCAGCATCATGTCCCTGCCTCCACACCTGAGCTCCCAAGACCTTTGAACTAAAGGCTCTCCTGCACCTGATACAAATGAAGAACTCTTTCAGAAAAAATGCTCATAAACTTACAAACAGCCTCAGGATTGAGAAGCTATTTAATGTTTATTCTTGGGTTCTGTAGTTGCAGGGCTTAGATCTGACTACAGTGGTTGCAGAATCCAGCAGGTCTAAAGAATAGAAGGCAGAGATGCAAAGGTTGTGTGTGTGTGTATGTGTGCTCGAAATTGTGCACACCCATGTTTAGAGCAGTGCTAATCAAAGTATTAAAGATGGGGGGCAACCCAGTGGTCTTTGGAGGAGGAATATATAGGCAGATGGTGGTTTGAACACTGAACGCATTCATCTGGAAAGTGAGGAACAGCTAGGATTCAACAGGGATAAACAGAGACAGCATACTAGATGAGATCAGCCAGTCATGAAAGGTGAGCTATTGTGTAAGCCCACTGGCATGAGGCATCAAGAACGGCTGCCTTCATGGAGAGAAGGGGCAGAGGGGAGGGAAAGCTGAGGAAATAAATCCAGTCTTTCTGCTAGGCATAGGAAAACCTTTCTAGAAATAGATGCTGTATCCCTGACCACCAGCAGAGGGCTCCTTCCAGCACAAGCCTGTGTGCCTCCTGGGTCACTCAGAGCATACAGAGCAGGGGCAATCTAAGACCAACGGTATGGGACACTGCAGGAGAGGATCAGGGCTTCATCAGATGTGTTCAACCTGGACAGGGCAAGCTCAAGGAGGCTGGAAACTGGGGCGGGGTGTGTGTGTGGGGGGGTATGGGGTGGGAGGGTGGAGCTAGGGATGTTGACCAGAGAGAAGCATGACCATACAGGACATGTGTAATCTGTAAGACAGCCAACTCACCAGGAGGAGAAGATGAGTCTCCATAGCCTTTCATGTCTATAGCCAGAACACGAAAGCCTGCCTGGGCCAGAGCAGGGATCTGGAAAACAAAACAGTTCAAGGGCATGGCTGTGTGGACTTGTCGGTCCCTAGCTGAAGCTCCTCATTTCTATCCCTTCTTCCCTCTGACTTGTAAATGGCTCCACCTAAGTGCCACATGGCACTGTTAGTCTCATTCCCATGGAGCTAGATGGAGCCTGTCTCCTAAGACTTCCACAGACAGTGGTGGGGTTGTTGTACCCCATCAGAGCACACTGAGCAGAACATCTCGTCTGACAAAGCTGCTGCATATTACAGTGTTCATTGCTAAGGTTTCTCAGCAGGAGGTGCAGAATGCCCTGAAGAGCCACCTTCTAATGCAGATGTCTTGAGGATCAGTACAGCTCCAAGAAACTTCTATAGCCAGCACTGTTGAGGCCACGTGGTCGCAGTTTGGAGATGATTCATCCATAATCCGCCTCTTCTCACCCTGATTGGGAAGCATCTCCTCCAGTTTCCCTTACCTGGTACCTCCAAGAAAACCAGCTCTCAGGAAACCCATGGCAAAGGCATATGGCAGGGCCAGAGCCCATCTCCACAAAGTGCAGGCGGATCCCTGGCTGTGGAAGAGAGGGGTATGACAGTAATCTTGGTGCCAGTGCAGGCTTCCTTAGGCAGGGGACATTCCACAGCCATTGCAGGGGATAGCCAGACCTTGCCTGACCCTGCCACCTCAGCTCAAAGACCCAAAGGCTAAATGGCTGGAGCTGTCAGTGGCCAATGTGGGTAACACACCAGGTGGTTTTCACTATGATGTGAAAAGATTATGCAATTGGGAACAAACAGAATCAAAACAATTTAGCTTCCCTCCTCGCTAAAGTGACTTAGTACTGGCAATGTCTCATAATTTTCAGTGGGAGCCAATTTTCTACAAAACAAATGGTGACATGTAGAATTCTAGGTCTACTTTATGAAAAACTGTTTACTGTGTGTGTGTGTGTGTGTGTGTGATGGCTGGTGACATATGCAAGGGTGCATGTGAATGCATGAGTGGCAGCCAGAGGTCAACCTTGGATATCATTCTGGGTAGTCTTAATGAGAATAACTCCCATGCACCCATGTGTTTGATTAATTGGTCTACAGCAGGTGGAACTGCTTGGGAAGGATTAGGAGGCGTGGCCTTCTTCAATGGGTTTGTGCTGTTCCCAATGTGCTCTCTCCACCTCATGCTTGGGGATCAAGATGTGAGCTCTCAGCTGCTGCTCCAGCCATTTGCTGCCCTGCCTTTGCTCAACTATTATAAACCCTAATCCTCTGGAATCATAAGCCCAATTTAACTCTTTTATAAGTTGCCTTGGTTATGATATTTTATCATAGCAATAAAAAAATAACTAAGACATATTCCCTATGAGCGGTTCTATCTATCTATCTATCTATCTATCTATCTATCTATCTATCTATCATTGATAGAACCTATTACTGGCCTGGAAGACACAAAGTAGGCCATTCTTGTTGGTGAGCGAGCCCTGGGAGTCTGTTTCTGCCTCCCAATGATTATGATTATGAACACACATGACCATGCCTGGCTTTAGTTTTCACATGGAACTCAGGCCCTCACGCTTGCACAGTGAGTGCCTGACCGGCTGAGCTGTCTCTGCTCCTCAGCGGTTTGCTTCTTAAATATGATTATTTGTGCAGTCAGTCCTTTTGAGTGGCTCTATTGGCAAGATGATCATTAGGGCTTCTAATGTCTGGTTTATCCCTTCTCCCTGAAACATGCTGGCATTTCTAAACATGCCTTCCCCTGGTAATATATGTAGTCACATGACCGAGTCCTGGCCAATCAGAAGTATATGCTGCACTAAGGGCTCCGCCCACTTACCATACTTTGTTCTCTTTGTTTTCCCATCTGTACATTTGTGGACTGACAGCTCAGTGGTCCCTGTTATTTCACATATCATCTATGTCCTGTGATCAGAGAGAAGTTGGCTGACTTACCTTCACTGTCACATATCCATGGCTAACGTCATTTGGCTTGCACGGGACTGGCAGTGGGGCCTCAGGAAACTGAAAGTATGATGGTCACAGTGAAGGACAGTGTGAGACCCCAGACATTGCCTCTGCCACCCCTCTGAGTGAATCGTGATGGTCCTCATGAATCAACCCCATCCAGATCAGACATGGCTGGACTCCATCAGCTGTCTCAGTTACTGGTGACTGAGTTCCCGCCGATGGAACACAGACATGAGTGCATAGCACCCTGGTCAAGCCAACAAAACCCACACATGACTCTCCACAGTCCCCCATCTCCTATCTTTTCACTGGGCATCCAATGAGATATTGAAAGCCCTCAGCTTTTGGGTGACAGTAGGTTCTCTGTCATCCGAAGTCTCCGAATGACTGGCAGTGTTCCACAAAGGCCCCAGGTCTGCCAAATGAACATCATATGAGTCAGAAAAAAAAGAAACCAAAATACAAGATTTGTACATCTCTGTGGTTTCAGACCATCCTCCACAGAAGTCCTCAGATGGCTGCCAGGCTCAGGTCAGGTATAACTCCTGCCTCTCTGTGATGCCTCTGTAGGAAGGGATTTCCCTTCAGTCAGCTGCATTCCTACTCTATGCCTCTCAGTGAGCTGTAGCCTGACTCTGTGCCTGCCTTAGACTGTTCAAATTCTCACCATAGAGTTCCACAGGCTGGGTGGCTGTTTTCAACAACAGGCAGCTATTTCCTCAGTTTGGGAGGACAGAAGTCTGAGATGAGGGTGTAGGCAGGGCCAGTTTCTCCTGAGATCTATGTTTATAGATGGCCATGCCCCACTGTGTCCTTCCTTGTGTGTCCCTTTGTGTGCCTGTGGCTTAGTCTCTATTTTTTATATGGAGACTAGTCACATTAGGTTGCTGTTCCCCTTGCTAGTCTCCTGTTTCCTTAATCACCTCTTCCAAGGCCCTGTATTAAAATCCAGCCATATTTGGAGATACTGGGCATTGCCATTTCAGTATGTAAATTTCAGAGAGCTCAGTCTTTAACAGTCTGTGTTTTGGTCCTTGTCCTTGTCCTCTGGAGACCCAGAGGCTTCCCTGACCTGTCTTTGGAAAACATCTAGCTGAGGAGGAAAGTTCCAGAATGCCTCCTTCCCAAAAGTTCCCAAAGCATCAATGTCATAGGATGAGCTACTGAGCACATGTGCAGGTAAGTCTCCTAATGCCTGAGCTTCGACTGTGCAGGTTAGCACCTGTCTTAGTCAGGGTTTCTATTCCTGCACAAACATCATGACCAAGAAGCAAGTTGGGGAGGAAAGGGTTTATTCAGCTTACACTTCCATACTGCTGTTCATCACCAAAGGAAGTCAAGACTTGAACTCAAGCAGGTCAGGAAGCAGGAGCTGATGCAGAGGCCATGGAGGAATGTTCTTTACTGGCTTGCTCAGCCTGCTCTTTTATAGAACCCAAGACTACCAGCCCAGATATGGTCCCACCCACAAAGGGGCCTTCCCCCTTGATCACTAATTGAGAAAATGCCTTACAGTTGGATCTCATGGAGGCATTTTTTCAACTGAAGCTCCTTTCTCTGTGATAACTCCAGCTGTGTCTTCACCTGCCAGCTAGTCCTGAGAAAACTGTCCTTCATGACTCTGTTATCTAACCTCTAAAATGGGGGCATAAACTAGAATTTATTCCACTTTTAAAGACAGAAGATGCTCTCAGATCTGAAAGGGAGCCCCACCCAGGTCATGCCACAATATGGATGAATCCTATGGACATTGTACTATGTAAAATAAACAGTATGTGATCCCACTCATACCAGGGATTCAGAAGTCAGCCGCTTAGAGACAGAAAGTAGAGTTTAGCATGAGTCATTACTTAACAAGTACAAGCTTTGGTGTTTTTTTTTTTTTTAACGGAAGAGTCTGGAGGCGGATAGAGTTGATTACACAATGTTCTGAATGTACCTAACACCACAGAACTGCTCACTTTAAAATGACTAAGACAGTAAACTTTCTGCTAACTGCATTTTGTCACAACTTTAAAGTACTGGAGACAAGGACATAATAGTGATTCTCCCCTGTGGCTTCCTGTATGTACAGAGCACTGGGAAATTGTCAGATACTGTTTGAGCAGACAGAGAAGCTGGCTCTGGAAGTGAGGTTGCCCTAACCCCACCCCCACAAGCATGTTTGTCTCAAAGTATTCTCCAAGGCCCCCTGTCTGGAGTTGCGTTGGGCCTCTAATTCTGTGACAGGAAGGGGAGAGAAAAAGCATCATGTCTTTAAACAGTGAGGAACTGTGGTGGTTTGAATACGCTTGGCCCAGGGAATGGCACTATTAGGAGGTGTGGCCTTGTTGGAGGAAGTGTGTCACTGTGGAGGTGGCCTTTGAGATCCTTCCTCTCAGCTTCCTGAAAACAGTCTGCTCCTGGCTTCCTTTCCATGAAGATGTAGAACTCTCAACTCCTCCAGCACCATGCCTGCCTGAACTCTGCCATGCTCCCACCTTGATGATAATGGACTGAACCTCTGAACTTATAAGACAGCCCCAATTAAACATTGTCCTTTATAAGAGTTGCCTTGGTCGTGGTAGTCTCTTCACAGTAATGAAAACCCTAACTAAGACAGAAGGTGAACCATTTCCATAACAGGATTGCTATTGTTTGTTTATGACATAATGTAACAATACCTGCTACTGTGGGAAGCTCAGCCCTGGAGAGAAAGCTCAGCTGAGAACTCCAGCTAAAGTCCTCATCCTCACCAGTTGGTTTCTGCTGGATGTTTAAAAGGCCCTAACTTGATGATGTCACTTTTCTGCCATTTGCTCATTCTCTTGGAAGCCTCACCACAGGGGACACTCTGCTCTTCTTGGGACTCTATCAGAAACTCCTATTGGCTCCCTTAAATGGACTTTCCCAAATGATTTCTGCTAGAAGTTTTGAGCACCCAATTTGGTGATGTTCTGCTATCTATCTATCTATCTATCTATCTATCTACCTATCATCTATCTATCTATCTCTTGGTATTTATTCTTTTACTTTGGCTTGCTACATTCTTAATAAACTCACTCATTCAAAGCCCAGAGTATGGTCATAGTGAATCACTCTCTGGGCCATACATTATACTTCCTCATAACTGATGGTAAGCAAGGAAGGATATAGAAAACGTATCTAGCTTTCTGGGAGGAAGGGATAAACTTAGCAACAGAGAGGATGGATGATTTGATTCAACTTGGCCTTAGTTTCCCCTCTGCTTGTTAGACTTCTAGGCCTAAGAGAACAAGCTAAGCTTGGGCAAGATACGTCAGGTCTTGTGTTGTTTATTTTACATTTTTTACTTATTAATTAAATTTATTTGATTTATTGTGTTAAATAAATCTATTTATTTATTAAAGATGAAAGCTGTTATATAATAAACTAAATTGTGTCTTCTCCTGAAACACATACGATGAATTTATAGATGCCAGGATCTCCAAATATGAGTTTATTAACTGGCTAGACTCTGGTCAGAGCTCTAAAGATCTGCCTGTCTCTGTATCCCCAGTGCTAAGATTACATGCATGTACCACTGTGCCCAGATTCAATGCAAGTGCTTGAGATCACATTCAGACCTGTTTCCATGATAGACACTTGCCAACTGAGCCGTCTCCCAGCCCTAAGTGCCTTTCTCTTGTCTTAGTTTTCTAGCTTGCCAAACGTTGGTTTCAACTCCTGCTTACTGTCTGTACAGAAGGAAATGGATAGATGTTGGTTGGGGATGTGGACTTCCTGAATCATGGGTGGCAAGGACCAAGACTCTGCCCAGACCTAAAGTTACCTGTGTCCCTGTGACCTTCTCCAGTTCTCTCAGAGCCGAGGCTGTGTTGTGCACCAGGATGGTAACCATCCCCATGTCACGGGCTGGCTTCAGATTACTTCCAAAGTCATCTAGGAAAACAACCTGGACCCAAACAATATGGACGTCAGCATCTTGTGTGAAGAGAACCTCAGAAGGAGAACAGGACTTGGGGCAGCTCTATGGTGAGGAAATGAAGAACATGGACCCTCAGGGATGGAGTGGGGGGTCTAGGTCTGGCGTCTTGTGACAGGAGGAAGGGCTAATACATGAAGGAGAGGGACCTTTCCTTTACCCTTTAAGATTAGAGTAGGAGAGTGTAATACAGTGTTTCAGCATAGTAACTCCCGGGACATTTCATTGACAGAGACAGGATTCAAGTGGGATGTGACACTTGGACAGGGATTGGACAGGGTGGCACGGCAGAAGGAGATCCACTCCTGATCACTCTTTTGTGGGGTGACTCTTGCTAGCTTCATGTTCTTGACAAAGTCTTCCAGAGTCTCTATTTCTTCATGAATAAACTCGGGCAGCTGTTCTAACAGCATATGATTTAGCCTACAGTCACAGAAGAGCTATATCAATGGACCATCTGGACTAAGCTCCATGTCAAAAACCTTCCTCCTGACACAAAAGGAATGGCCTAAGACTGTGCTGCCAGGCCCCAAGTGCACCCCAGTCTGTAAACTCAATGGCTCCCTTGTTGCACGATCTCTGGGATACCCTTTTCCCCTGAAAGGGGGTACCTACTAACCTCATTGGGTTTTGCTTTCAGGGTATCCAGTACAAACTGGTAGATCTGAGGCTCAGGCTTGATCATCCCGACCTGACAGGACTCTATCAGGAAGTCAAAGTGTTGGCTCAGCTCACACATCATCTGGGCCAGGCTGCCTCTCTTGTCACCGTCGTCCAGCCAGTTGTTGGTGACAATGCACGTTGTGAATCCTGAGAAGGAAGTTATTAGAGATTGTATCAGCTATAGAGAGTGCTCTGTCCCACAATACTCTGGGTACCTTTAAGGGGCTTCTGAGAATGGGAAAGTTCCTGCTGTGGCTCCTGCTAATTAATTCCAATCTCTACATACACAGCTTTCATTAGAGGGGCTGAGAAAGAATCACCTTGCCCACGAGCAGCTCCTGGCACAGTCCTGAGAGTGGAGCTTTCTGAAGACCAGTCTCTCCTCCTTAACCATGTAAACATCAGTATTTTGACACTACTGCCTCATTTTATAAGGGTGTCTAAGTTTCCTCAGCTCATGTGGTTCTCTCCACTTCTGTGGATGGCAGGGAGGACCTACCTATCCCATATTGACAGATGAACATGGCCCACACTACTCAGAAACCCACAGTGAAGTCCAATGCTCCTCTGTGGTCTATACTAATGAAAACTCTGCCTGTGCTTAAAGACAGTGAGGGTCTCTGTGCCCACTGTGGTGGGAAGGCAAGAAGTAAATCCAGTCTAAAGCAACTCATTAGCACATGCTGGTTCTAGAGCCTGACACCAGGCAGTTTACTTTAGGCATATTTAAGCACAGCACAATTTTGGAAAATGTTTCCTGATGATAATTAACTTAATCCCATGTGTAAAACAAAGCATAAGGCATGTGTACATTGAAACTCTTCACAAAGTACATATGGCCTCTTCCATAAAGATGGACTCTATTGACTCAGAACAATGCTCAAGGTAAGGGCCTAGGGAGAATGACTGAAATCGACATAATAGTCTGGGGAATTCAAATGTGGGCTGGCTCTCCAGATAGTATGGGTCACCAGGCTGTTAACTACATTCATTCCCAGCATCTCCAGCAGAAAACAGGTATGCATCTTCCTTCGAAGAGACAACCTTGCATGTCTAACATTTCTAGTCTGTGAGCATGAGGGCTTCATGCCCTCTACAAAAACGACTTGGCTTGACCATCAGGAACCTCACTCCCATTTCAAAACTGGAGAAACCCAATAGAAACAGCATCATCTCCTGGCTCTGTCCACCCAGTCAACCATGGAGAGAAACAGGAGATATTAGAAACAAGACACAGACAAGCCGATGGGGAGGGAAGAAGCAGGGACATGGGATGGGCTATGGCTTGCATGTATCTCCCAAAAAACTTGTGTTGGAAATTTAATTTCTACTATGATAGGGTTAGTGGGCAAATGACTAACAAAATGACCAGGACATGGGGACCTCTACCTTCAGGAAAAGAAGTCTGTGTTTATTGTACAACAACTGGGCCTGTAAGGTGGGATATCTTGTCTCCCTGTCATTCACACTCTATTCTTCCCTCTCCATTCCCAACATGGTGAGATACAGCATGGAAGGCCTCTCAGATATAGGTCTCTTGTTCTTGTGCTTCTCAACCTCTAGAACTATAAGAAGCAATATCTGTCCTTTATAAACTCCTTAGCTTTGGGTCTTTTGTTATAACAGCACATTGGATTGAGCCAGATGCCTTGAACACAGTGGTGTAAGTCTAATGTGGATGGTGTCATTGATGCTTATGAAGAAGAGGCAGGCACTAAAATAAAACACCTGCTAATGGATGGTTTTGACCCTGTGTCTTAGACCACATGACATCATCTCAACTCACACCAGCTCCTAGTACCATTCTGACACCCAAAGACTGACGCTCAGACGCTCAAACACTGGGCAAATCAGAGCAGTTTAAGAGCAAAAATTTTGCTCATTTGAATAATTATTGATACTGATTAGTACCAACCAAAGGGCAGGATTTTGTTATAAAGCAGTTACTGGTAATTGCTTTATTATATACAATTATGTCATTTCCCCAGGTATCCTAACAGTACAGAGTTTGTCTCATGTCTCAAACATGCTCTGATACTTGCTTTGAGAGTATTTCATATCTGTGACCTTGAAACACAATAGTGCTCTGATGTCAGCTTCTCAGGGGCTCTGGTATAGTTGAGCCATGGGATGGGCAGTATAGGACTCTTACCTTTCTTTTTGAGAGCAATGGCTGCCTGAAGCATGGGGCGGTTGATGCTTCTTGCTGCCATGGCTTGGCTGAATATTTGACTTACGGAGAAATTCTCAGGTAGACTGGCTCCGCAGGCTTTAGAGGACTTCCTGTAGCTTTCATCCATGAGTGGTACCCACTGTAAAGCAGACAGATGAGGGTGGGTAGCGGAGTCTGTGGTTACAACCTTGGGGAAGGTTTGGCAATATCACTAAGTTCAAATGTGTGTGTTCCGACCCTGGAAACATGCTCCTTGAAAGAAATGGATGAACGGGCCTGGGCTGCACTAAAATAACAGAAGCTGGGGAGCCCAGAAGTGGGGTAAATTCCTTTTCCACATTCCGAAGTCTGTGAATACCAAAGTCAAGATGCAGACAGAGTTGCTGTGGTGGAGTTTGTCAAAAGACCCTTATTCACAAGGACCACAGAGACCGCCACCATCGCTGCAAACCGCATGAGGATTTTTTATTGATCTAACATGTTGGGAACCCTCCCTCTCTGCATGCAGGCCAGAGGAAAGACCCGGGACAAAGAAAAAACATACTTTTTATACCTTTGTAAGGGGCAGATTTGAGCAACAGGGTTCTCATTGGTGTAGCAAGTAACCCTTTCAGGCACTGGTTGGTTTACATAGTGACTAAGTAACCCTTTTAGGCAGTGGTTGGTTTATATAGTGACTGTCTTAGTCAGGGTTTCTATTCCTGCACAAACATCATGACCAAGAAGCAAGTTGGGGAGGAAAGGGTTTATTCGGCTTACACTTCCATACTGCTGTTCATCACCAAAGGAAGTCAGGACTGGAACTCAAGCAGGAGCTGATGCAGAAGCCATGGAGGGATGTTCTTTACTGGCTTGCTTCCCTTGGCTTGCTCA